>JAZKJV010011374.1:0-181889 GCA_037367405.1 Ottelia alismoides
GGTCAGAAGTGAAACCGAAGTACTCATCGAGTGCGGCATCCTCCCGCAGATAACCCTCGGGGAGAGATGCAAGATCAGAAGTGACTAGAGGAGGATCAGGATCTAGATGGGCATCTGCGCTGCTATCAAGTATCCACTCGGTGCACCAAGCTGCATCATCATCGAAAGTGTAAGTCTCGGCAATCTGGAAACAAGAGAAGGTACTAGTCAACACTGCGGAGGCTGGCAAAGTGTCTGCGGCTGATCCTCGCTCTGCGGCTATGCTGGCTATCAGCTGGTCCTTAGCAAATGTATCTGTCTCAACAAAGTGGAGGACAAAAGGCTCGAAGACGGGACTCTCGGTGTCTGTACTCTCAAAGTGTGGTGTCCCTCCTCAAGCTGTGGCTGCTGGGCTGAGTCCTGGTGACTGTCTGCATTCAAGAAGTGTCTCTGCAGGAAGAAAACTGACTCCTCCAGAACTGGAAACTGAAGTAGCTGAGTCAATGGCTGTAAAAGCTGGTGCTCCTCCGGCTCTTGGAGTATCAGAAGATCTGATATCCAAGACTCGTCGACTGGGAACTCTGGGCTGACTCGAACTCCAACTGGAAGGCCAACGGGAACTCAAGTAGGCTCTGGGTCCGAACCTCTGTTATCACAGGCATCTCCTCTGTCAATGGTGGTGCATCATCCAAATCCTCGTGCTGGTGTGTAGAAGCTGGCTCGTCATGCAAAGTGACACACCGCACTGGTACTGCATCATCCGCATGTGTTGTCCCGACTATGGCATCTCGCGAAGAAGGTCTCTGTGAAAGTAAACTCGAGACGGTGTCTAGGAAGTGAATGTCGAAACTGCGGTGTGAACCGCCACATGTGGTAATCACCAGTGCAAGCTGCTCTGCGGTCATCCCCCGCATGGAGATCTCTATCAAGTCTGTAAGTGGAAGTCCGTGCTTAGGAAATCTAATCAAGAGGTCAAGAAACCTCGGCCATGCCTCGTGCAATGGCTCTTGGGGGTCAACTGCAAAGTCCGTGATCAAAGACCGCATGAAATCTGCTCTACGTGGAGGGAAGTATCTCTGTAGAAACTCTCGGCGTAGCTCTCCCCACGTCTCGAATGTCCTCCCCAATCGTCGGTGCCATCTCATGGCTCTGTCGTGAAGCGTGAATGGGAAGGTCCTGCTCATCAGCTCCTCTGCAGTGACATCTGAATATCTTTTTGCTCTACAAAATTCCTCGAAAGCGGACAGGTGAAGATAAGGCTCCTCGTGCGCCTCTCCTGAAAATGTCGGCAGTCGCTGAATGTAATCCAAATCCAAGACGAAGGGGCCTAATGTAGAAGCTGACTGAGCTCCATGTGCTATCTGCTCCTCCATCCCTCTGGAATAGGATATGTCTGCTGATCTCCACTGCTCTCTCTGGTCCCCAACGGAGTGCGCTCTCAACTCAGCAACAACATCGTCCGGGTCTCGCATCTGCTCTAGCTGGTATCCTCGGACGTCTAGCACAGCATGCCCAGAGTGATGAGATGAAAGGGAGGGAGGGAGCGAGAGGTTGGTCGGAGATCCGACCTCCCTAGAAGGTGGACTGGAGTGATGGTCAGAAGACGGAGAAAAAGCCGTAAGAGCCGGCTCGTAGTGAGGGGAATCCATCATCCAGGGATAAAGAAGAAGAGGAAAAGAGAAATGAAGGGAGGTGAGGGAGGGAGATGAGAAAGGATCGAAGGGATCTGGCAATCAAACAAGATGAACAAGCAAACCCCCAATTCACCTACGCACACAGAGCTGAAGACCGAAGGGATCGGTCAATTATCTTGTCAATTTTATTTTAGGTGATCATCCAGTCTATCAGAGCGATTAAGTGAGGTCAATAGGAATCCAAATCTTTCTCAACCGACTGTCCCGTACTGAAAGCCGGTAATCAGTCAAGAAAAGATCGGAGGCTCTATCCTAATGTTCGGATCACTCTCTCGCTCATCCAAACCAGACAAGGAGGGGGTTACTCTCCCCAAGACAGATTTTCAGTGAAGTGTCTCTTAGGTCAAGTAAGATTAGCAGTCCCGATTTTATTGTTTTTGTTTTTAGATATTTTTCAAATAGGAAACAAACGCCTAACGAATTTTTCGGTTCTCCTGATTATTTAATCCAAAACAGGGGGGAGAAGTCGAAAAAGCTGATGCGCGATAAATCAATGATGCATGCTGAGTAAGAAATGCGTACATGTCTCTAGCACTCTACATGCAATATGATCCGCGCATAAATGTAAAGACAGAAAGGAAACTACCTATATGATGCAACGGGAAAGCCGAGTCCTAGATGAGCAATTCTAGCGAAGAACCGTCTAACCGGTCACCGACCTCCAAGCCAAAGAGTCCGGTCTTGGCCCGTCCCTCCTCTGTCCGACAAATCGGGGGTAGGAGAAAACGCTTTACAGGACGGGCTGCGGCACGTAGGCTACGAAGGCAAATGAGTCAGTTATTTTTATTAATTATTTTTAGTAGGTCCAATTAACGATCTATAGGAATAGATAAGCAGTTAGGTGTGTGGATCCTACTAATTACGGCACAATCACCAGAAATTCCTAAGTCTAGGGGCTCGAGCAAAAACCGCGTAAACACCGAAAAAGGCAGAAATAAAAGGAAAAGAAAGCCGCGTAAAAACTGCGAAAAACCGCTAAGGTCCTAAGGGTCCCCCGAGCACACCGGTGCTCGGCGAAACAGACCCGCTAAACAATCCACAAATGTCCAAGAGTGTCCTATATTATTACAATAATAATGAATAAAAATAAAAGCCTACTCTAATCCTCACCCACTCAACTCTCTCTCACTCTCTCCTGCGGCTCCGTACAGAAGGGAGCCGCCTCCGAATCCCGCGGTTGCGCCGGCTTCTCGAAATCAGCCGCCTCGGTCCTCGGGCCCTCGCAAGAGAAAATAGAGTGGTCAGAACCAATAATCAAATAATAAAGGAAAAAGAAATAAAAATAAAAGGGTATATATGCAAAAATGTAAAATAAAATAAACACACAAAAGAAGACAAAAACAAAAATAAAAGAAAAAGAAAATAAAGCAAAATAAAACAAAAAGAAAATATAAACAAAAGCCGCGAAGAGCCGCGAGCTCTGGAAGAGCCGCGAAAACAAAAAGGAAAATGAAAAGAACTACTAAGCCGTGCTCCCCGGCAACGGCGCCATTCTGATAAGCGGTCCGAACGACTAAGGTAAAGGTACAAAAATGGTCGTTGCGACCTCGGTCGCTCAGATGCGCTAAATCAAGAAAAATGAACCACTCGTGAAAAATAAAATCAATCAGAACAAAGAAGCGGTCCTGCTATATGTTTAACCTGGTATAGCACCCAGGGTCGAACTCAAGGAGCACGGATTGGCCGAAGTCCTACGAAGTAGTAAAAACAAATAAAATAAAAGAGGAAAATATTTTTGGTGGTTTTTAATTATTTTTATATTTTTTGGATTTTTAATTGATTAAGAGATTAAGAAAAACAAATACAAGCACACTTAATCAATTTATTTAAAGCAACAAAAGTCAACCAAAAATTAAAACAAAAATATTTTTATGTGTTTTATATTTTTTTATGTTTTTGGTAAATTTTTGGGATTTTTCTGATATTTATTTTATTTTCTAAAAATCAAACAGTAGCAAAAACAAGGGGTAATGTCCAGCCGAGCCAAGAAGCCCTAGATAAAATACCTAAGGGCCTCAAAATGGCCTGGAGGTAATTTTCCTGTAAAATAGAGGAAACAAGGAAAATTTAGGTACCAAATTTATTATTTTTGGGTTTTTAATTTATTTACTAGAATTTTTATGGGTTTTTTGGTGTTTTTAAGTTTTTAAGGTTTGTAAGCAATGAAAAATAGCCAAAATTGGCTAAAAAATCACACAAACAAAACTAAACAATAGCTAATTTTTATAGAATTTTTAGGGGAGTTTTTATATTTTTTGTGATTTTTCAAGCTAGACAGTGACGAAAATAAAGGTTTTTGATTTTTTAAAAATAACAAACGAAATCAAAAATGTCCTCAAAAATCCACAAAAATCCTACACCATGGCAGGAGCCATGTGTCAAATTCTCGTTGGATTTGGAGGTGATTTGATATTTTATTCAAAAATAAAGAAAAGCAACAGTGCACAGGGACCTTTCTGCAATTAACACAAAGTTCTGGGTCCCTGGAATAACAACCCTAGAAAGTATAGGTATAGGAGTGCAAATTACCCTCCAGGCCACGCACGATACGCGTGACTCAGGCCTGGAGGGACCAAATTGCAATTCCCATTTATAAAAGTACAAAACGTAACAGGGCAAAAAGGCAGGGCAAATATTGCAAATACACCAAAATATCACGTGTCGATGCACGTGTCCACAACTGGCAGGGGTATAAATGCAATTCAAATAAACATAGAGGTCCACAGTGTAATTTTTACAAAAATAAAAGAACTACACTAAATATTTACAGGATTAAAAACTAAATGCATAAAGTAAAGGGGCCTAAGGATAAATTACCCCTTTTATTAATGTCGACGGCCGGATGTGCGACGCGTGGCGGATCTGACGACTGAGAGCACTGGCGCCTTTACCCTTGACAAGCCCGACCTGATCGAACGGACGGTGGCCCTCCACGTGGAGATCGGACGGTCACGGTGCTCTGGAGGCCAAGCTCTTGGTGTATCGACGGAGGAGAGGAGGACACGTGGCAGATCTAATGGACGAGGCTAGCTGGTGCCTCTCCCTCCGCGCGGATGGTCAAGATCGACCCTCGGGATGATCGGACGGTGACGCTTGCCTAGGATGGATGGCTCAGATGATAACTGGGGCGATGAGGATGATCCGACGGTCGGCGAGGATCCTGAAGAACTAGTCGCCGGCGACTTTTGCCGGCCCTTTGTGCGCGCGGTGGTCCTCGTCTGATGCTCCTGAGGTGCGGGAAAGCTTCGCCGTGAAGCCCCGCACCCGATGCTCTGCTCCGACGGAGGCGAGGAGCTCCAGAGAGCTCCGGCGACGTGAAAGAACTGGAGCTGCTGTGCCCAGAAGTTTCGACCTCCAGATGAGGTCGATTAGCCCTGAAACCTGCACAGGCAAGAAGCTGGGTCGAGGGCAAAGTGCCTCGACCCGTCAGAGCGGGCGGAAGGTGACTGGTGTGGCGAGACGGAGGCTCTCCAGCGAGCGGCGGAGGGGTGAGAGCCGATGCCCTGCTCCGGGGCGAGCCAGGGGGAGTGAAGGGGCGGAGAAGGTGGAGAGATGTCAGGCGAAGGTGGTGGCGGTGTCGGATGGTCAAGTGCGTGGACGGAGACGGCAGGCGGAGGTGGCGGAGCGAAGCTACTGGAACTCGAAAAATCCTATTCTACGCTAATCTACGGGGTAAAGAAGCTTCCTGATGGATGCATTCGACTAGGCTGGAGCTGATGAAGCTCCCGATCGTTGCCTGCAAGGGGCCGTCAACTCCCCGAGGCTCAGCGCGCTCGCGGCGGCGCACGGCGGAGTTAACCACCGGATTAGTGGCTCCCGGCTTCCCGGGCCTCTCTGCAACTCCCAAGACCACGGCTGTCACTCAGGGACTCCGGAGGAGGTCACAGGCACCGAGGGGAAGATCCAAAGATGGAAGAATTAGGTCGCCGGTGACGACGTTAAATATGGTGCCGGGTCCGAGAAGATGGCGTTCGGGCGAGTCAGGCGGAGCTCGGATCCAGCAAACCCACCCCGGGTGAGGGTCCTGGATGATCGGGTAGTAATTGGGGCCCGGGGTTAAGGGGAATGGCGGTCGGGTCAACCGTGAAGAATTTGGAGAAAACGGGTCGGGCGAGGAGGACCCGGCTCTGGTGGCCCTGCGGGGAGAGTTGACCGGGGGTCAACAATCCCCCGTGGACCAATCAGAGCCCGCCAAGCTTATTAATTTTAATTTATTTATTTGAGTTAGAAAATGACCGAATTTACAAAAACTAAAACATGAAATATTTTTATTTTATTTTTTTCTATTTTTAGTGATTTTTAATTAATTTTTGGAAATAAAAATAAGGTATGTACATAGTAGGGTTAGATATAGGTATATATACAATATGTGGGATTTTAATTTTTGATTTTTATATATTATTTTTATACAATTTTATTCCCATTTTATATTTTATTTATTTATAGAATAAAATAAGGAATAAAAAGGTATTTTTATTTTATTTTATTTTTATTATTTATGTACATAGCTAAGATAAATAGATATATACATCTATATACATGGTATATGTACAAGGTATTTTTGTATCTTTGATTTTTCTATTTTTATTTTGTTTTGATTTTTAATTGTTCTTATTTTATTTATTTACAATACATAACATAGAATATTTACAAAAATTATAAAGATTAATTTTATTAATTTTCAAGGTTAAATACATAGATGTGGTATATGTACATAATGAAAGGGATATTTTTTATTCTTTTTAATTTTTAACTTTTTATTTTGTTTTTTTATCTTTTATGAATATATACAAATATTTACAAGCATATTTTTGGTGAGGAAAACATAGTTATATTTATTTACATAGATATATACACAAGAGCCCCTATCTCCCTCTACTTTGGCTTTTATGCGGTCAGGCCCATGCTGAGCCCTCCCTTGGGTTAGGTTGCTCAATATTTATTCTAAATATTTCCCTCTTTTTCTTTTTAATCTTTATTCTTTTATTTTTGCACAAAAACATGCTAATTATAGGTTTTTACACAATGCATGCTTTTGGTAATTATTCCTATTTACACATATCTGCATGCATTTGCAAAGGTTTTTGTAGCTAAAATATAAGACTAAAGAGTGATGAATGTGTATTCATCAGTAGGTCCCGTCCGTGTGAGTCATGCATTTTTTTATCTTTGAGTCTCTCTACCTCTCTTATACATATGCCTCTTCATATGCATTGAGTCGTGATATTGGTGCTTGAGCTCAATCATTTCTTCGCCAAGTCCTTCGTTTCCCTCTTCTTCAACATCTTCTTCGTATCCACTGTACCATCCCCATCTTCTCCGGTTCGAGGAGAGCCTGCTCTTCGGACCACCATTTTGACGGTGTTCCCGCCCTATGTGGAACACCCAATTTTGTCTATATCTCGATCTTCTTGCCCGCCCTCCTCGTCCCCTCTGTTTCACTCTTCTATCACTGTGATATTGGCGCGCAAGCTCAATCAGCTTCTCCACTTCATTGTGTTACCCTTCTTATCCATCTTCCTTGTGTCCCCCGTATCACCTCTCCCTTTACCCGGGAATGCTGTGCACATCGATAGCCCGCATCGAGGATTCCATGATTACCTTGATTATCTGTGTAAGACGGGCCAATGATGTTGAGGATGCTGAGATTGATTTGGTGGATTTGACTTTGGATACATGCATACGAGCGTATTGAGAATTTTTGATGATGCATGATCATTAGGTGTGATTCTTTATTGAGGATTTAGATCTCGCGCACCGTATTGAGGATGTGATATGATGCGATGATTTGGTGATGATTTCATGAGTATTGATTGATCTATCTTTCTTGAGGTCCCAACCATCTTGATTTTGAGGATTGACTACTTATTCTGATATGGACTGCCTGATAAAAGTGTGCGGATCCTGCATGATCTCTCATCTTCCTGATTGAATCATCCTTGATCTCCTGACTCTTTGATCCACCATGGCACTTTGAGGATTTATGATTATCTTTCATGCCATCTCAACCAGATTGGATTGACCTGAGGGATATTTTGTGAAAGACCTGATTATTTTCTCCCTCGCATGATCTTATGCCCTCCGATTGATAGAATGATTGGATGTTTTCGAGGACCTGAGATTTTATGCCAGCATTCCCATGACCTATATTGAGCTAGCTCGCATCACCTCCCTGAGGACTATCTGCGGGAGGATGCAATGATTTCTAGGACTGTGGTTTCATTCACTACTTTGGTCGCCATTGTGATGGGACCCTAAACCGAGTCAGATAATATGCTTGATTGGCCTCCCCCTGTGATCGCATACCCGACTTGTCGGTAGATGAGGCCAACTGACTGATTGTTCTCCTTGATGGTCCTCGCAAGGACGAGCATTGATCTTACAATTATTCACCGCCTAGTTCATAGCTCTCCGAGGGTTATCTGCGAGAGGCTATGACATATTTTAGCGCCCTGGTCTCCTCTGCCGGTAGGCTGTCTACCGCCTACCATGACCATATTCTCTGTGGAACCTTCTGATGGATCTGGTTCCTTTGAGCTTTCTCTCTCCTTGACGACCCCCGCAAGGATGAGATGTACTCTGATTATTCACTATGTAGCTCATATCACTTCCTGAGGACTATCTGCGGAAGGATGTGACACTTTCTTTACGATCGGCTTCACTCACTTCTGGTGCCTCCATTTGTTGGGGCACGAAGTCGATTCGTCTGATATAGGCAGTTGGTCTCCCTTTCTGATTATGCGCTCGATCTGTTGGGGCATGAGACCGACTTGATCAGACTCCTTTGAGTCCGCTCTCCTTGACGGTCCTCGTAAGGATGAGCTCTTTTCTGATTATTCCTTGACTAGCTCGTAGCTCCCAGAGGGTTATCTGCGAGAGACTACGACATATTTCCGATCTGGCTGGTCTCTGTTGATGGTAGCCGATCTGTCGACTACTGAGACCACTATGTGTGTCCATCTGATGGGTCCGGCTCCTTCGAGCCCTTCTCTCTCCTTGACGACCCTCGCAAGGTAGAGACACATTATGACTATTCCTTGCCTAAGACCGCAGTACTCTCCGAGGACTATTGATAAACACGAAATTCAAAAGAGCCTAAATGGGGTCTCACACAAGGCGGAGACGACCGTCGCTGTGGCGACCCTCAAATGAATCTCGTATTTAATCAACAATTAACCCACACTAAAGATCAATAATTAGAAATAAATGTGGAGTTAAAATTTATTTTTAACTCTGCACAAATGATGTAAAGGGCAAGTATGCAGAGAGTTCGAACACAGGGAGCAAGCAGGGTAATTCAAAAAGATGTGCACAAGTGAAAGTGTGTGATGTCTACACTAAGCAAGCAAACAAAGGAATTTTTGTGGGTTTTTTATTTTTTTTATTTTTTTAATTTTTAATTTTGTATTTTGATTTTTAATTTTCTGATTTTTATATTTTATATTTCATATATTTTCTTTTTTTTCAATATTGGAATACAAAAACAATGTAATAAAAGACAAGATAAAGTATTTATAAAAATGTGCAAAAATAACCAAAAATTCAGAAATAAAATGTTTTTGGCATTTTTATGCTTTTCAACTGTTTTTGTGATTTTTGGGTATTTTTCCAACTATTTTTGGTATTTTAAAACATTGAAATAAATCAAAACAGTGGACAAGCTACTGGCTGGAGATTAAATGAGAATTAAAAAATAGCAATTAGCCACAAAATTTTTCCACACTATTTTTCAAATAAAGATAATAAAAACAGTAACCTACAGAGCTTGAGTTTGCAATTTTTGGAGTTTTCTACCATTTTTTAGATTTTTTGAAGTTTTTAAGTGTTTTCAAAATTTTAAGGTTTTTCTTTTGCGATTTTTAGTGATTTTTGGACTGACACTAAAAAAGGTTAAAATAGACAATAAGGAATTTTTTTGGAATTTTTTAAGGTCTTTAATATTTTTTTGGCATTTTCTAAGCTAGACAGTAGATAAAAAGCATGTTTTTGATTTTTAATAAATATAAAAATTAAAGAAAATCAAAAACTAAAAATATGGTGTTATAGTACAAGTACACAGTAGCTTAAGTTTAATTTTTGGGAATTGTTGGAATTAAAATGATGATCTAATTAATTAATACAAGCATCCAAACATTAAACAGGCCTGACAGCGGTATAAATGCAATTTAACAAACATCCAGGGGCATACATGCAATTTTCCACAAAAATTTGAACCGAATATTTAATTTACAGGACTAAAGACCAATTACGAAACCCGCAGGGGTATGCTAGCAATTTTCCCACCAAGGCGTGTGACTTGCACGCACCTGGCGGGGACCAATATGTAATTTCCACAAAACCTGGGGTTTCACATGCAACATTTCCAAAAATTTAACACTTAATATAAAAGTTCTAGGATTAAAACGAAATACAAAAAGGACCGAGGGCCTCAATGCAAAAAGCCCGCACCTCACATGTACAGGTCACGTGAGGTGACTTGGCGGAGGACCTAAGTGTAAATAAAATAAGTTCGGGGGTCTTTTTTGTAATTTCTACAAAACTTTTACACTACATACGAAAGTTTTTTGACTAAAAAGTAAATACAAAATGCGCGGGGGCTTAGATGCAAAATACCCTCGGCGCGCGGATCCAACGGCTGCAGATCTTCACTTATACACGTGGCGTTGATCGGACGGTTGATGGCGCTTCGTGTGGACAGCGGAGATTAGATCGTCGGGCGACGATCGAACGGTGGAGGAATGCTTCGATCCAACGGGCGCTGCTTGATCTGTAGGGGCTCCCTGATCCAACGGTGCAGGCGCGCAGAGGAAGAACAAGGAGGAGCGCCGACGAGGCGAACTTCCTCGCTCCAGATCTCCGCGCTCCGAGGAACTTCAGGCGTCAAAATGGGGCTGCGGCCTCCTGAGGTCCTCCTCTAGCTGCTGGCGGCAGCAAAAAGCCTCGGCGATGGCCTAGGGGCTCGCTGAAGGGCGGCGGAGCTACAGAGCTCCGTTAGCTCCGGCGAAGCTCCAGAATCGCCTCCAGGCACTATCAAGTGCGCTTTGACCTGCAAGAAAAGTCAAGGGGTCCAAGGCAAACTGCCTGGACCCTTGGATGGACGTGGGGATGCATGGAGCGACGGGGCGATGAATGGCCGGAGTTGCGCTTCGGCCAAGTGAATGAATCGGGCGTTCTAGGCGATGCAACTCGAAATTTTTTTGGGGTTTTTGATCCTAACACTAACAGGAACTAAATGCAAGAAAAAAAGAAAAGGGGGAAGGCCCTCAATGGCCGGAGCCAGAGGAAGTTGCAAAACTCGACCGCCGATCTTGCGGGAGGTGGTAGAGGCGCCCTCGACCTCGATCGCCTTGGCTGGCGGCCTCGCGATGGAGCTGTCACCTCTAGGGAGCTCGGGAGCACTAAGGTGGCGACGAGGGGGGGACCAAGGGTTCTCAAATTCGAAATGAAGGTGGAGGTTTGGTTTTAAGTGGTTTGACCTCGAGTTGCAGGGGCTCGAAGATCAACGATTCTGGAGCGTCTCAGTGATCCTTGGCCCGATGTAAACACATGGCGGGCAAGAGGGATGATCGAGGGAGAAAAATGCAGAAGAAATCAAGATGAAAGGGTGAAAGGATTGGTTGGGAAAAAGCCAAGAAAATGGCTCAAAAAACAAGTCTTCTGACAGGGGTAGGTGGGGAAGACGACCATTTGACCTGGGTCAACTGGGGCCGTCTCCTGATTGGTCCACGTGGACCAATCAGGAAAAATCCCTGATAAAGTTTTTGTTAATTCATTTAAAAATAGAAATAAGCCGAATTAAATAATGGTTATAAAATAAAAAATATTCGTTATTTTATGTAGTATTTTATTATGATTTTTAATTATTTTTATGAGGTTTATTTTTACAAGTTCACTTTTTAGCCTTATATAGGTATATTACCTATGTATTTTAGTATTTTATTTTTATTCTGTGTATTTTATTCTCATTATGTTTATTTCTTATTTTATAAAATTTTAGAATACTTTTATACACACAAATGTATTTTTATTTTATTTTTCTGATTTATTTTGTATATTTAATAAAATATAAGAGTATATTGTATATGTATAGGTATAATACCTATATAATCTATAAAAGTTTATTTTTATTTTTATTTTTCTTTGCATTTTTATTCTGATTTTAATGTACATAATTATTATTAGTAATATTTACAACATTATAAAAATATAAAAATGAAGAAATAATGAATAAATAATAAATGGAATATTTTATTCAGTACACTGTACAATGAGGGTCCAAAACTTAACTTTCAAACCGTAGCTCCACCAAATGCGAAACCACCGCCATTAAATAGCTTATTTTATTCTATATACAATTAAAGGTGAGTATGCTGCATTTGGAGTTGTCAGTTGTGAGATACGAGTCTGGAAATTTGGGATTCTGGATTTTTATTCAGACCATAAGTTTTTATCTGTACATTATTCTTCTGTGAAATCAATTTTGTATTTTTCTTTATTAAATTATCTACAACTTTCATGTACAAAGTTTCTTTATTTGATGTGTAAAAAGTGGAACCAAAAATAGGTCCCAAAATGAATAAAGAATGAATTAATAAATATAGGTATTTGACCCTTATCTCCCCCTACTTTATTCCTGGTCAACCTATTCATCAAGATGTCTAGGTCTCAGGGTTTCGGGTCATAAAATATTTACAATATTTTATTCCTTTTCTTTTCTTTTATTTATTCTATAATTTTGGCTTTAATTACAGCTTTTTACACACTAATGGAATGCACATGCATGAATGCTAAGATGATGAAATAAAGGTAATTTACAGGTATTTGCTAGGGTTTTTGGTGCCAAAATGATAGAATAAAGATGATGAAATGTGGATTCATCATCTCCCTGTACTTTACCTTTGCTAGTCCCTAGAAAACACTTATGCAATAAGTGCAAAAGGAAAAGAAAGAAAAGAAAAAGAAGAACTTGGATTTAATTTGATTATCAAACTTGTCTTCACAAAATCAAAGTTTGGAGCTTAAGTCGGACCTTTGGAATTTTAGTGTGGGCGGAACCTTAGTGAGAACTGAATTTGAAATCCAACAGTCCTTGAGAATCCCAAAACTCTGCTCAAGTCTCCTCAATAGCCAGGTCGGAAATACTTCAATTCATACGCAATCCCTTACGACTATGAGTCTGACCCGTACAGTGTAAGTGATGGTGGCTCTCCCCAACTGAAATGGCAAAGAAACTGACTTCTCCAATATGACAACCCAATGATTCCCCAATCTAATAACTCCATCCTCGAGGAGCGGGGTATTCCCTTCTAAGTTCAAGTGGCAACCAGCTCAAGAGGAGGGGGTGAAGAGAAGAATGGACGGTAGCCAGTGTAGCTAACTATCCCGGGATGCAAGACTAGTATAGTCAAGTCATCCTGCTGCAGGCTCACATAATATGACTTTGGAACTCAAGCTTGCTTATTGACTTTGTACATACTTGCAGGCTTTTTATTTTTGAACATGCCTGAACATTTTTTTTGAATACTATATACAACAGCATTGACATAAGGAGTTTTTCCTCTTGAGCCAATAGACTATCCCTCTTTTGAAGCTTTATCGCAACCCACAGCCTCCTGTCTTTAGACTTCCTAATCATTGGACGGGTTGGGGTGCACTTCCCTCCCTAGAGGAGGACAAATGTTACCACTTGTGTGCGTCTCATACCGGCAAATCCAATCCCCTCACCACTCCAACTGAGTTGAACCATGTGAAAGGTGCAGGTGTCCAAGTTAGGTCATTATCAACAAGAGTTGTGCGTGTGCTCCGAAATACTCTACTTAGGCAGTCAAGAATCCATTGAACCAAGTATCACGATCCTCAAAGAATTAAGTCGACTAGACCTGAAGTACCTCAAACCCAGTTCCTATAAGGTTCTTGTTATTAGGTAGATTTTAAGGTCCAATCAAGCTCCAATCTCCGGATTTTACTTAGACTCGTTCAATTATCAAACTCAATCCGAAAAATGCTAATGCTATGCAATGCAGTGCAGAATGCAGAAAATATTTTTGTGATGCAAAATTCAAGATTTTGGAACTTTTTATGGATTTTTGAAAATATGATGCATGCATTTTTTGTATTTTTCAGAAAGATTTTTCAAGTGTTTTTGGATTTTATATTTGCCAATGTTTTTGGGATTTATGAAAACAAGAAACAAAAAGATTTTGGCTGAAAACAAGGTGGAAAATATGTACACGGGAGTGCTTCTTATATATACAAGAAATGGATTTTAAGAATTTACAAGGGTAAGTGATCAATTATATATATATATATATAGTGGATTTTGGTGTGATGTAAATATTCCTCAAACTTATTTGACACACGCTTTTTCAAACAATTTTTGAAAACTATAGTCCAAAATAATTTTTACAAACGTTTTACAAACCTGTACACACATTTGAAAATCATTTTGCAAAGGCTTTCAAAATAGTATAAATAGATTTTTCAAAATATTTTTGCAACCATTTTTCAAACCATTTGCAAATCATTTTCCAATCATTTTATTTCACACAAAGAAAAGAAATTTTTCAAAACATACATTTTTACACAGGTTGAAAACATGTAACAAAATATTTTCAAAATAGTTTTCAATAAATGTTCACGAAGATTTTCAAACTATTTTTCAAACATTTTGCAAAAAACATTTTCACCTGATTTATTAATCAGTAAATACACAAAAGAATTTGAGGAACAAGACACCTTTTTATTAGGGATTTTAATGAATTTTAAAGAATTATTAGCCATATTTATTAGGAAAATATGAAAGTACAAGTTATGGCTAAAGTATATACGCAGTATATACGACCTCCCTATACTTAGCTTGAGCTATGTCCTCATAGATTGGAGAGAAAAGAGAAGACATAACTCGTACTAAGTATAGACAAGTCTAAAGAATAAAGAAAGAAATGAATGAATGAACCAATGAGAAGTTGACCGTCCCCCCTATACTTAGGATCAAATAATCCTAAGTATAGCAGACTGTACACAAAGCAGGGAGGGTCAAGGGTGGGAATGAATAGATCGTACTCAGATTGTCTCCCCTTATACTTAGGGTAAAATATCCCTAAGTATAGACAAGAAGAGGAGACAATGGAGAGTATCAAAGAATGGAAATACTCGGGGTGCGCACCCCCCTATACTTAGGACAAAGTACGTCCTAAGTATGGAAAACTGTCTACAAGGACAACACCTTTTTGATAGATAAAGAAAATAGAAAAGGAAAAGAAGAAAAGAAGAAAAGAAGAAAAGAAGAAAAGAAGGAAATAAATCAACAGATGAAAGAGTGATATGGACATATGATCTGTACAACGGAAGATCGAGGTGATCACCATGTATGAGATGCAGATGATATGAGTCAAAGGACACATCTCATACCAGAAGAATGGGGGCAACGTCAATAGTCGGCGGATCATGATCTAGATATAGTTTCAGGCGTTGACCATTGACACGGAAGGTAGAGGAAGATTACGGTTTAGATATTTCGATGCTGCCATTGTCATGTACCTTCCTGACCACATAGGGACCTTTCCACTTGCTCTGCAACTTCCCTGGGAATAATTTCAGCCTGGAATCAAACAACCATACTCTCTGATCTGGCTCAAACTGTTTATGGCTGATATGGGAATCGTGTCATGTCTTCACTTTCTCCTTGTACTGTAGGCTGTTGGAAAAGGTTGTATCTCACAGTTCTTCTAGGGCTGCCAATTCTGCTCTTCTCTGGTCTCCTATACTCTCGGGATCTAAAAGCAACTTAGTGACTGCCCAAAAAGATTTATGCTTGATCTCCACTGGCAGATGGCACGGCTTGCCATAGACGAGACGAAAGGGAGATGTCCCCAATGGATTCTTGAAAGAAGTCCGATAGGCCCACAAGACCGAGTCCAAAAGCTGTGACCAATCCTTTCAGTCTGGGCGGACAACTTTCTGCAAGATTGTTTTTATCTCCCGATTCGAAACTTCGGCAAGACCATTAGTCTGAGGGTGATAAGGTGTGGCAACCTGATGGTCAATGCCAAACTCGTCTGCAAGGGCTCTAACCTTGTCATTGATGAAATGAGACCCCCCGTCTGAAATGAAGACTCTAGGTACCCCGAACCGTGAAATGATATTTTTCCTCAAAAATTTGCACACGGTTTTAGCATCTGCGGCTTGGGCGGGGATGGCCTCAACCCATCGGCTGACATAATCAACAGCGAGCAGGATATGCTCGAATCCCTGACTCTTAGGAAATGGGCCCATGAAATCAATCCCCCATGCATCAAAAACCTCACAGAAGTGAATGGGTTGCATGGGCATCATGTCTCTCTGTCCGCAGGTTCCCATTTTCTGACACTCAGTACATTTCTTCACGAACTCATCAGAATCCTTGAAGAAAGTAGGCCACCATAGGCTGGATTGAAGCACCTTCTATGCTGTCCTTTTTCCAGAATGCTGTCCTCCTGCCTCAAGCTTATGGCAGTATGTGAGGACGCTATGATGCTCTTCTTGAGGAATGCACCTCCTCCAGATATTGTCCCCTCCTTCATGATAAAGGACGGGATCCTCCCAATGGTAAAACTTGGCCTTCGCCAGGAAGGTCTCGAGTTTCTGCCTGGGCCAACCTTGTGGAACCGTCTTGGCGACAAGATAGTTTACAATGTCAGCGTACCACGGGAGCGAGGCGATAGCCAAGATCGCCTCATCTGGAAACGTCTCTTTGATAGGTGCTCTGGGCTCAGATTCCTCTAGATTCTCCAATCTGGAGAGATGATCCGCCACCACATTCTTGACTCCAGGCTTATCCTTAATCTCAATATCAAATTCCTAGAGTAGAAGGATCCATCTGGTGAGACGTGCTTTGGCATCCTTCTTAGCCATTAAGTACCGGATGGCGGTGTGATCAGTGTAAATTGTCACTCTAGATCCGAGAATATACGATCAATACTTATCAAGAGCAAAGACTACGACCAGCATCTCTTTCTCAGTCACAGTATAATTCCGCTGCGCGGCATCCAAAGTCCGGCTGGCGTAGTGAATGACAAAAGGTAAACCATCCCTCCTCTGTCCAAGCACAGCCCCAACGGCAAAATCTGAAGCATCCGTCATGATCTCAAATGGGAGAGACCAATCGGGTAGCTGAAGGATAGGAGCGGAAACAACCATATTTTTGAGAGTCTCAAAAGACGCAAGACACTTATCATTGACAATAAACTCGGTGTATTTTGTCAGTACGTCAGTGAGCGGTCAGGGAATACGACTGAAGTCCTGAATGAACCATCGGTAGAAACCGACATGCCCCAGAAAAGATCGTAACTGACACAGGTTGGACGGTGGATTGAGTTTTCTGATGATATCCACCTTGGTCGGATCGACCTCCATGCCCCTGTTGGAGACGATATGACCGAGGACCGTCCCTTGAGTTACCATAAAGTGGCTCTTCTCCCAAGATAACACAAGATTGACCTCTATGCAGCGCTGAAGCACACGGTCTAGGCAGTCAAGACAAGCATCGAACCCGTCGCCATAGACCGAGAAGTCTTCCATGAAGACCTCTAAATAGTCACCCACCATGTCCGAGAAGATGGACAACATGCACCTTTGGAATGTCGTCGGAGCGTTACATAGACCAAAGGGCATCCGTCTGAAAGCATAGGTCCCAAACAGACAGGTGAATGTCATTTTCTCCTGGTCTTCGGGCGCAATGGCCACTTGATTATATCCAGAGTACCCATCAAGAAAACAATAATGACTCTTCCCGGCTAGCCGCTTGATAATCTGATCAATGAAGGGTAGTGGGAAGTGATCCTTCTTGGTGGCCTTATTCAATCGTCTGTAGTCCACACAGACCCTCCAAGAAGTTGGTACTCTGGTAGTGATCTCCTCTCCAGACTCATTGACAACTGTAGTGATACCCGTCTTCTTGGGTACCACATGTAGCGGACTGACCCATTTGGAGTCGGAGATGGGGTAGATAAAATCAGCGCTCCACCACTTTGAAATTTCCTTCATGACTATGTCTCGAAGATTCGGGTTCAGTCGTCACTGGAACTCACGCGACGGCCTAGCGTCATCCTCAAGATAGATGTGGTGAGAGCACATAGCCGGACTAATCCCCTGAAGATCAGCTATACTCCAACCTATTGCCTTGCAGTTTCTTTCAAAAACCTCCATCAGACGAGATTCTTGCTCTCCAGTCAAACCTGCTGAGAAAATGACTGGGTGCATTTCTGGATCACCCGCAAGGAATCTGTACTTCAACGACTACGGCAGAGGCTTCAGTTCTGGACAACTGGGAGGTGGCAGATCTGGCTTCTGATACGTCTGTGTAAATGCTACCAGGTGTGCATGGGAGAACTCTCGCTCTTCATGGATCTCTGACGAAGGGCGGCCTGCTGAATCATCAATAAACTGCACTGGCTCGTACTCTGTCATGGTTGTCAGCTCAGAAGGAATCAGACAAGGTAAATAATCATCAAAATCATCCCAGTCAATGTCTGAATCCGAGGGATCAGAAGAAGATGAGCAAGAATGAAAATCATCGGCACCACTCATCACAACACTGT
This sequence comes from Ottelia alismoides, assembly GCA_037367405.1. Lineage (NCBI taxonomy): Eukaryota > Viridiplantae > Streptophyta > Magnoliopsida > Alismatales > Hydrocharitaceae > Ottelia > Ottelia alismoides. The sequence goes on from JAZKJV010011374.1 coordinate 18,251, forward strand.
CAGCCTCAGGTATATCCTCATCCAGGGGTGTGCTCTCCCGGCTCTCGATTGCCATGAGCTTGAGATATAGTGAATCTGTAGGCAAGGCAAGGGTCGGTGCTACAGGGTCTGTCCAGTTGGATTCATCATCAGTCATCACGAAATCACACACCTGGTGGGTGTCTAGCTCGTCCTCTGTCATCTGCTCGTCTTCGCTGGATTGCTCTGAGCATGCCAACTCTCTGGCTCTGGTCTGGTCGATCGTATCTATTTGTATGCTTTCGCCCTCTACGTGAAAACATACCGTCCCACTGTCATGGTCGGATACCGCCTTGGTAGTGGCCAAGAATGGGCGTCCAAGTATGATGGGGGCATCGGTTACCGATTCAGGGATCTCCATGTCCAGTACAACAAAGTCCACGGGGAATTTCAAGCCCTGAATGGTAATGACCACGTCCTTCAACAAGCCCTTCGGCCTCTTAATCGACCTGTCAGCAAACTGAAGGACTGTCCTGCTTCGAAGAAGAAGGCCAAACTTGAATCGGTGGAGTAAGGCTGCCGGAAGGAGGTTGATCGAAGACCCGCTGTCTAATAGAGTACGATCGAACCGCTGCTCCTGAATCTCGCATCTGACATAGGAGGCTCCTGTATCAGGTCTCTTGGCTGGAAATGTGTTCTGAATGGCGCAACAAGTGTCATGAGTGAGCATATGGGTTTGATCTCTGTGCTTCTTCTTCCTTCAGACAGTAGTTGTCTCTTTCAAGTTCTTTTATAAGAAGGGGATATGCTCGAATGCTTCCCGTAGAGTCAGCTAAATGCGTAATCTGTCAATCATTTGGTTGCCGAACTCTACCTGCTGGTTCTTTTTTGGATTTTCTTTTTTGTTCCCCTTCGCCCGGCGGAGTGCCTCAAGGAAGGGGATGGTAGGGGCCTCCACAGATGGAGGTCTAGGAATCGGTACCTGTGCCTGTGAAGAAGGAGAATCCATACAATAATCATCATTCACCACATATGGATCCGCAATGTGAACAGAAACCTTTCCTTTATTCATATTTTTGCTTTTCTTTTTGTTCCCACAATCTATAGGTACAAAATGTGGTAACATCACAGGGGGAGGCTCAACAAAAGTAGATGTGGTGGCCTCAGTACCACCACCGACACCTCTCTCTGTGGCATCAGCATCGCGGTCTGGCTCAGCATCCAAAATGGTGGCATCAGCGCCACCATCTTCATCTGGTCTCACGACGGCATCAGCACCGTCGTCTGGATCTCCATCATTGGTGGCCTCAGCGCCACCGTCTTCAACATCATCATTAGCGGCATCATCACCGCTACTCTGCTCCTCTGGCGCTCCTGGTTCTGCATCTGGTTGTCGCTCAGAAGAGGCGCCGCCTGCGGGCATTCTACTGCTCCTAGTAGTCACAAAATCAGCATCATAGAAAGAATAAGACATATCACTCAAATAGTCACTAGGAGAGGTATCCTCTGTAAACTCTACCTGCTCAGACTTTCTCTTCAGATTGTTCGGATTAGGTTCAATCTGAGCGGGTATGGTGGCCTTGCCTTTTATTATGTCCCTCATCTCCTGCCAGAATTCATCCATTTCTTGCCTGAAAGACGGTCACTGTTCGGAGAGCAAGCAGGCAAGATCATCGAGAGCTGGGTTCTCAAAAGTGGGACCCTGAGAACCAGATGGTTGTCCCTGTTGGAAATGGGGCTGCTGCTGCTGCTGCGGTTGATACTGGGGATGATGGGGATAAGATTGCTGAGGCTGCTGTCGCTGCCTCCACTGCTGTCCCTGATAGGCGGGACGAGGACCACTCTGATACTGTTGTGGCTGGGCATATTGGGGCTGTTGCTGCTGGTGTGGCTGGCTGTTCTGATGTCCTTGGGAAGGATTCTGCTGCTGGGATGAGGAGCCACCATTGCTCCAACGGAATCCGAGGTGATCACGACGGATCCCAGACTGAGGGTACCGGTCGGTACCAAATCCCATTGACTTCCATCAATGGTTCCTGCTCAAAGGAGGGTGGAGGAAGAACTGCCAGTGGCTGCTCCGGCTGGTAGACCACCATCTGAGTGTCTGGAGATGGCGGCTGTGCTGGGTAGTACTGTAGCAGTGGAACCGGCTCTGCCTGGATATGGTTGACTTGGCGGTATGAGGTAGAGGGTTGGTTGGCATTGCTACTGCTCGGATCAGCACGTGATCTGGGAGGCTGCTGGGACTGAGTTTGTGCCTCCTGGACGCATAAGATCTGCGTCTTCAGATCACTCATGGTCTTGGCAATTTGGTCCATCTGGGTCATGCCTTGCATCTGCTTCTTCTCGAGGATCTCGAGGCGGTCCGGCTTCTCACTGATTATGCCCATGTCGGCTGCGGCTGATTCAGCTTGGGCTGCGGCTGCCGATACTGTATTGGGACCGGCATCGATGCGGGCGATCCTCTGGAATGTTCCCGCTCCTTACGGGGGCTTCTGCTGTGTGTAGACTCGGGCTTGGGCCATCACGGTTGAGTTTTCTGCCATGCCCTCGTAAATGTCCCAGACGTCATCTTCACCCTTGGAGAAATAGGACCCACCGCAAGAGGCGTTGACTAACCCCTACAGCTCCGGTGTTAGCCCACAGAAGAAACTCTGAACTAAGTTGGGCTTGGAGATGTCGTGATGTGGACACCGGTCGATGAGCTCTTTGAATCGATCCCAGGCTTCATGGAATTGTTCATTTGGGATCATGACAAAGTTACTGATCATAGCTCTAGCTGCATTGGTCCGGCCGAGAGGGTAGTACTTCTTCAGATATGCGGTCCGGAGATCTGCCCATGTATCGATGAATCGCCCCAAGTGTTTGAGCCAATATGCGGCTCTATCAACCAAAGAGAATGGAAAGGCGATCATCTTGATCGTGTCCTCAGTCATCAACCTGTCATGGATGGTGCTGCATATCATCTCGAATTCTTGGAGGTAGAGGTGTGGCTCTTCGGTCGACAACCCGTGGAATTTGGGTAGAAGCTGAATGGTATGGGGCTGCAACTCGAAATCTCCATGAATTGGCAGGAGTCTGATCCAACGGTGAGTGAGGGATGCATCTGGGTTGTGCAATTCCCTCATGATGGTCTGCGATGGTCTCTCAGCGTCGGGATCGCCTCCTCCTGCATCAGGTCCTCCTCCTCCTCCACCGCCACCGCCCCCAGGTCGGTTTTCTCTCATCTGCGCTATCTCTCTCCTCAGATCACCAATGAAGGTGCCCTGGTCACGGATCTGTCTCTACATAGTCTCCAGGGACGCTAACAAGGAATTGTTGATGGCCACCTGATCAATTATGAACGGAGGGTGATCATGGTCATCTGGGTGCTCGCCTCTGTCTGCCATCTCTGGATTCTCTGAAAAAGCGAAAGAGGCCATCTCAGGTGCTGTCGAATGAGATGAAATCTGTGATGCACTGAATTCTGAAACTATTGGACTGAGAGAAGGAGAATGGGAAGGGTGGTCGAGGGGGAACAGGGTGGATGTAAACTCAGGCTCGGAGAGCGGACTCTCCGAGGTAGTCTTAGATGAATAAGGAGGAGTGCTGGATAGCGGTGCCGACAAAGTCGGCCTAAGAGATCTCCGTCCCATCATCTTGCTTATTGGAAAGAGTAGAGGGAATGCAGAAGAAGAAGGAATAAAGTGAGAAACAAAATTGCGCACAATTGTGCTGTGTTTCTGATCTTGACCTAAATAAATCTAACAATCAAACACAAAGTAGGGGTGAATTCACCAACTCAACACATGAAGCCGTGAAGGTTCGGTTTTTATCTTGTCAGTTTTAGCTTGTTTCAGGAATTAGTCTTTTCACGAGTCCTTAGAGCGCTACGCCTAAAGGAGAGAGTACTGCCGGAAAAGTATTCCCGTACTTGTCATCCTCCTGTGTAACATGTAACTTGCGCTTTTTAAGGTCCTTGTAACCCTTCCTGAATCCCTACTCAGCCAAAGAAATAGAGGGAGGAAGCCGATAAGCGAAACCGATACTTTGGATCTCGCTCGTAACGGAATCACCCGTGAGCGTGCAAGATCCTACTCGGACGCAGCCAGTGAGACAGACACACCCGTGAAGGCATGGCCTAAGCTCGGTACTTCGGACAAGGTCGATGCTCACACAATAGTGAGTCACCAATGGCGACCAAGCCCTACTCGACTACGTACGATAGTAGCGCCAATACTTCGAAAATCTAGGCGATACACAAGGCAGCCACAAGTTGGGTTTTTGGCTCTAATCCTTACGAAGCGCTCACCTCACTTGGAAGGAGACCTTCCCATGCAACCTGAATACAAGTGAGGGTGTTACTCTCCCCAAGCAATGAATCCAATTACCGATTTTATTTTTGGTCAAGGTTTTCTTAGCAGTCCCTTTTTTAATTTTTTTGGTGTTATCGCTTCTTTTGAGTTGATTCAAACAAGCGCCTAACGTTTTTGTATTTTCTTTATCCTACTTTGTTCCAAAAATGGAGGGAGAATAGAGTCGGAAAAGCCGATGCAAGTCGACACCAATGTGGAAATCTCACCTTTGTGCCTAGATGATGGATGCAAAGTGAGAAGACTTACAGTGAATCCCAGCTCTCTCCATGCGGGATGCAAAGAAGAATTTATAAACCTAGCTATATGGCGAAATGCAAAGCGGAAATCGTCCTAGGGTAGGCAGCTGCTAGCGTGAAGAACCACAAGCTAGCCACTAACTGTCAATCCTAATGTCCGGTCTAGGCTCACCCCTCCTCTGCTCAACACATTTGAGTTAGGAGAAAGCGCTTGTGTGGGATGAGCTCGCGGCGCGCAGATCGAAAGCTAATAGCCAACTATTTAATTAGTCTAAGTCCAAATACGATCTATGGGAGCATGCAAAGATAATTAGTGTGTTTGGACCTATTCTAATCGAATCAAGCAAGGCCTACAACTAAGGGCTCAATCCACAAAAGAAATGAAAAAGGAAAACAAAACCGGAAAATGACAACGGAAAATGCGATGAAAATCTGCGGTGAGCCCCTGGGTGAACAAACACCCGGAAATTAGGCCCGAAGTGTTCAAGAGTCCAATGTACCTGTATTATTACAATTTATCAAATCACTCTCTCACAAAAAATGAAAAGCAACTAATCTACCACTCCCTCTCACTCCTCCTGCTCTCTCCTGCCGGCTTGGCTTAAGAAAAGCCGGCTCCGCCTCACGTGGTTGCCTCGGGTCACCTAGGCGATTCGCCTCGCTCCACGGTCCCTCGCAAGAAGACAAGAAAGGATGGTCAGAATAGCTCAACAAGATATATCAAAAGTGCAAGAGAGATAAACTAAAGCTATGGTAGACAATCAACACAAACAGACAAAAATGAATAACTACTTGCTGTTGCTCCCCGGCAACAGCGCCATTTGATAAACACGAAATTCGAGAGAGCCTAAATGGGGTCTCACACAAGGAGGAGACGACCGTCGCTGTGGCGACCCTCAAATGAATCTCGTATTTAATCAACAATTAACCCACACTAAAGATCAATAATTAGAAATAAATGTGGAATTAAAATTTATTTTTATCTCTGCACAAATGATGTAAAGGGCAAGTATGCAGAGAGTTCGAACACATGGAGCAAGCAGGGTAATTCAAAAAGATGTGCACAAGTGAAAGTGTGTGATGTCTACACTAAGCAAGCAAACAAAGGAATTTTTGTGGGTTTTTTTTAATTTTTTTTAATTTTTAATTTTGTATTTTGATTTTTAATTTTCTGATTTTTATATTTTATATTTTTTTTCTTTTTTTTTCAATATTGGAATACAAAAACAATGTAATAAAAGCCAAGATAAAGTATTTATAAAAATGTGCAAAAATAACCAAAAATTCATAAATAAAATGTTTTTGGCATTTTTATGCTTTTCTACTATTTTTGTGATTTTTGGGTATTTTTCCAACTATTTTTGGTATTTTAAAACACTGAAATAAATCAAAACAGTGGACAAGCTACTGGCTGGAGATAAAATGAGAATTAAAAAATAGCAATTAGCCACAAAATTTTTCCACACTATTTTTCAAATAAAGATAATAAAAACAGTAACCTACAGAGCTTGAGTTTGCCATTTTTGGAGTTTTCTACAATTTTTTAGATTTTTTAAAGTTTTTAAATGTTTTCAAAATTTTAAGGTTTTTATTTTGAGATTTTTAGTGATTTTTGGACTAACACTAAAAGAGGTTAAAATAGACACTAAGGAATTTTTTTGAAAATTTTCGAGTCTTTTAATATTTTTTTGGTATTTTCTAAGCTAGACAGTAGATAAAAAGCACGTTTTTGATTTTTAATAAATATAAAAATTAAAAAAATCAAAAACTAAAAATATGGCGTTACAGTACAAGTAAACAGTAGCTTAAGTTCAATTTTTGGGAATTTTTGGAATTAAAATGATGGTCCAATTAATTAATACAAGCATCCAAACATTAAACAGGCCTGACAGAGGTATAAATGCAATTTAACAAACATCCAGGGGCATACATGCAATTTTCCACAAACATTTGAACTGAATATTTTATTTACAGGACCAAAGACCAATTACGAAACCCGCAAGGGTACGCTAGCAATTTTCCCACCAAGGCGCGTGACTTGCACGCGCCTGGCGAGGACCAATATGTAATTTCCACAAAACCTGGGGTTTCACATGCAAAATTTCCAAAAATTTAACACTTAATATAAAAGTTCTAGGATTAAAACGAAATACAAAAAGGACCTAGGGCCTCAGTGCAAAAAGCCCGCACCTCACGTGTACAGGTCACGTGAGGTGACGTGGCGGAGGACCTAAGTGTAAATAAAATAAGTTCGGGGGTCTTTTTGCAATTTTTACAAAACTTTTACACTACATACAAAAGTTTTTAGACTAAAAAGTAAATACAAAATGCGCGGGGCTTAGATGCAAAATACCCTCAGCGCGCGGATCCAACAGCTGCAGATCTTCACTTATACATGTGGCGTTGATCGGACGGTTGATGGCGCTTCGTGTGGACGGCGGAGATTAGATCGTCGGGCGACGATCGAACGGTGGAGGAATGCTTCAATCCAACGGGCGCTGCTTGATCTGGAGGGGCTCCCTGATCCAATGGTGTAGGCGCGCGGAGGAAGAACAAGGAGGAGCGCCGGCGAGACGAACTTCCTCGCTCCAGATCTCCGCGCTCCGACGAACTTCAGTCGTCAAAATGGGGCTGCAGCCTCCTGAGGTCCTCCTCTAGCTGCTGGCGGCGGCAAAAAGCCTCGGCGATGGCCAAGGGGCTCGCTGAAGGGCCGCGGAGCTACAGAGCTCCGTTAGCTCCGGCGAAGCTCCAGAATCGCCTCCAGGCACTATCAAGTGCGGTTTGACCTGCAAGAAAAGTCAAGGGGTCCAGGGCAAACTGCCTGGACCCTTGGATGGACGTGGGGATGCGTGGAGCGACGGGGCGATGAACGGCCGGAGTTGCGCTCAGGCCAAGTGAATGAATCGGGCGTTCTAGGCGATGCAACTCGAAATTTTTTGGGGTTTTTGATCCTAACACTAACAGGAACTAAATGCAAGAAAAAAAGAAAAGGGGGAAGGCCCTCAATGGCCGGAGCCAGAGAAAGTTGCAAACCTCGACCGCCGGTCTTGCGGGAGGTGGTGGAGGCACCCTCGACCTCGATCGCCTTGGCTGACGGCCTCGCGATGGAGCTGTCACCTCCAGGGAGCTCGGGAGCACTAAGGTGGCGACGAGGGGTGGACCAAGGGTTCTCAAATTCGAAATGAAGGTGGAGGTTTGGTTTTAAGTGGTTTGACCTCGAGTTGCAGGGGCTCGAAGATCAACGATTTTGGAGCGTCTCAGTGATCCTTGGCCCGATGTAAACACATGGCGGGTAAGAGGGATGATCGAGGGAGAAATATGCAGAAGAAATTAAGACGAAAGGGTGAAAGGATTGGTTGGGAAAAAGCCAAGAGAATGGCTCAAAAACCAAGTCTTCTGACAGGGGTAGGTGGGGAAGACGACCAGTTGACCTGGGTCAACTGGGGCCGTCTCCTGATTGGTCCACGTGGACCAATCAGGAAAAATCCCTGATAAATTTTTTGTTAATTCATTTAAAAATAGAAATAAGCCGAATTAAATAATAGTTATAAAATAAAAAATATTTGTTATTTTATGTAGTATTTTATTATGATTTTTAATTATTTTTATGAGGTCTATTTTTACAAGTTCACTTTTTAGCCCTATATAGGTATATTACCTATGTATTTTAGTATTTTATTTTTATTCTGTGTATTTTATTCTCATTATGTTTATTTCTTATTTTATAAAATTATAGAATACTTTTATACACACAAATGTATTTTTATTTTATTTTTCTGATTTATTTTGTATATTTAATAAAATATAAGAGTGTATTGTATAAGTATACATATAGGTATAATACCTGTATAATCTATATATGTTTATTTTTATTTTTATTTTTCTTTGCATTTTTATTCTGATTTTAATGTACATAATTATTATTAGTAATATTTACAACATTATAAAAATATAAAAATGAAGAAATAATGAATAAATAATAAATGGAATATTTTATTCAATACACTGTACAATGAGGGTCCAAAACTCAACTTTCAAACCGTAGCTCCGCCAAATGCAAAACCACCGCCATTAAATAGCTTATTTTATTCTATATACAATTAAAGGTGAGTATGATGCATTTGGAGTTGTTAGTTGTGAGATACAGGTCTGGAAAGTTGGGATTCTGGGTTTTTATTCAGACCATAACTTTTTACTTGTACATTACTCTTCTGTGAAAACAATTTTGTATTTTTCTTTATTAAATTATCTACAACTTTCATGTACAAAGTTTCTTTATTTGATGTATAAAAAGTGGAACCAAAAATAGGTCCCAAAATGAATAAAGAATGAATTAATAAATATAGGTATTTGACCCTTATCTCCCCCTACTTTATTCCTGGTCGACATATTCATCAAGATGTCTAGGTCTCGGGGTTTCGGGTTATAAAATATTTACAATATTTTATTCTTTTTCTTTTCTTTTATTTATTCTATAATTTTTGCTTTAATTATAGCTTTTTACACACTAATGGAATGCACATGCATGAATGCTAAGATGATGAAATAAAGGGTATTTACAGGTATTTGCTAGGGTTTTTGGTGCCAAAGTGATAGAATAAAGATGATGAAATGTGGATTCATCAACTATCTGCGGGAGAATGTGACACTCTCTTTACGCTCGATTTTCACTGCTGATTGTGTCTCCGATCTGCGGAGCACGGAATCGAGTCGTCTGATATACATGACTTTTGGTCCCATCTTGAGTTGCATATCCGATCTATGGATCATGGGACCCATCTGCTTACACTCCTTTGAGTCTGCTCGCCTTGACAGACCTCGCAAGGTTGAGCTCCTGATATCTGCTATTTTCATGCCTAGTTGGCAGCACGTTCCCCGAGGGTTGTCTGCGGGACGCTGCCACATTCTTTGCACTTTCTGGTCTCTTCTGCTGGTAGCCGATATGTCGCCTACCAAGACCGTACCTTACGATCCGTCTGATGGATCACTGACGCCTTTGCGTCCACTCGCCATGATGACCCTCGCAAGGTCGAGTCTTTTTCTGATTATTCATTGACTAGCATGTACTACTCCCCAAGGGTTATCTGCGTGAGAGTACATCATTTTCTATGTACTCAGCTTCATTTCTGGTGTCTCCCATTTGGTGGAGCATGAAGCTGGGTCTTCTGAATTGTATACTCGGTCTCCTCCCTGGTTGTGTCTCCTGTCTGTTGGAGCACGGAGTCGAGTCTTCTGATTATTCTCTGATTCCGCTCACCTTGAGGACCCTCGCAGGAGTGAGCCATATATTGTGTTGTTCGGTGTATTCTTGTGACTTTCAGACTATATCACCACCGAACATCACACGGTCTCGTGTTCTTTACCTTTCCATATCTTATTGAGACTCTGATTGACCGGAGGAATCTGTAATGTTCTTTTTTCCTCCCGGTCTTACTGTATCGGCTCTGTTCCCTCATGCTAACCCTATGAGCCGATTGACTGCTTCACGCTACCGGTCCCTGATGTACTTTCCGATCTGTTTGTCCTCGGTAGCTGACACCCACTTGAGTGCAGATTCAGGGTGTCTTTTCACCTGCTGACTGCGTCCTCGTTCTCACAAGGAGACGACGACGAAGAGTACAGTATTCACTTGTCAGATACCGTCCTGTACTCCACCAGTTTTTTTTACCGCTTGTATATATGTGTGCCTTTTTCATTCTTTCTCCCGTATGTTTTGGTGTGCCCCAGATCTATCACCATATCTTTGTGTCTATACTTAGGATGTACCTTGTCCTGAGTATGGGGGGTACACACCGCATTGTTCTTTTCTTGTTCAAGTTTTGTCACTCCTGTTGTTGCCTATACTTAGGGATATCTCACCCTAAGTATAGGGGGAGTGATGCCTATATTCTCCACGACCGTTTCATCTATTTGTATATATCTATCTTTTCTTCTTTTCTTCTTTTCCTTTTTATATTTCTTTATCTAAATAAAAGGTGTCTCCCCTTTGTGTCAGTTTCCTGTACTTAGGACGTACTTTGCCCTAAGTATGGGGGGGGGGGTGCACCCCTGATTTGTTCTTCTGTTTATTCCCACCCTTGACCCTCCCTGATTTGTGTACAGTCTGCTATACTTAGGATTACTTGATCCTAAGTATAGGGGGGACGGTCAACTTCTATTTCCTTCATCTCTTATTCTTATATTCTTTAGACTTGTCTATACTCAGTCCGAGTTATGTCTTCTCTTTCTCTTTTCCGATCTATGAGGACATAGCTCAAGCTAAGTATAGGGGGGTCGTATATACTTTGTATATACTTTAGCCATAACTCGTACTTTCTTATTCTTTTAATAATATGGCTAATAATTCTTTAAAATTCATTAAAAACCTTAATAAAAAGATGTGATTATTCCTCAGATTCTTTTTGTATATACTGATTAATAAATCAGGTTAAAAATATTTTTGCAAAATGATTTGAAAAATGGTGTGAATTGTTTGGAAAACTTTTTGTAAGTATTTTCAACCTTTGTAAAAATATTTTGATTGCAAAAAAAAATTCTTCTATTTGTGTAAAATAAAGGATTTGAAAATCTATTTGCAAATGGTTTTGGAAATATTTTGTAAACATATTTTGAAAAATGTATATATAGTGTTTGCAAAATCTTTGCAAAATGGCTTTCAAATATTTGTAAATATTTGCAAAAATTATTTTGTACTATAGTTTTCAAAATGTTTTCTAAATAAATTTGAGGAATAAAAGCATCTTAATAAATAAAATTAAATACTAAATAAAATAAAATAAAATATATCAAATTCTTTATTAATGGTATATACACCTAAATAAATCACTTTGTTAAAACCTGTAAATTCTTTAAAATTCTTTAAGTCCTGTAAAATAAAGCAGCACGCCCGTGTAAATAGCTGTATATATTTATACTTTGGATGCCAAAATTCTTTCTTTGTGTAAAATTTCTCTCTTTGTTTTCAAATTCTTTGGAAAATTGCATTATTCTTTGCATATTTGTAAATAGCATTTGCATAGCATTCTTATATTATTTGATTGAGCTTGATGATTGAACTAGTCCAATAAAGTCGAAGATTGGAGCTTGGTTGGACCTTACCGCACCTAATTGCACTGGAACCTTATGGGAACTAGGTTTAGGGCACTTCAGGTCTATTCAGACTTAATTATTTGAGAAATCAGGTCCAGGTTCAAGTCACCTCAGTGGACTAACTAGAACTTTTCGAAACACACGTATGACTCTTGTCGGTTGTGACCTAACTTGGACACTTGCACCTTTCACTTGGCTCAACTCAGTTGGAGTGGTGAGGGGGTTAGATTTGCCAGTCTGAGAAGCACACGGGTGGAAACATTCGTCCTCGTATAGGGAGGGAAGTGCACCCCAACCTGGTCCAGTAGCCATGAGGTCTAACGACAGGAGAGTGTGGGTTACAATAAAGCTTCAAAAGAGGGATAGTCTTCTGGCTCAAGAGGAAAAACTCCTTATGTAAATGCTGCTGTATATAGTATGTTGAAAAAAAAACTCCAAAAAAGTGGGAAGGCTTGAAAATAAAATAAAGTGCCTGCTGGAGAATGCATATATGTTGCATAGAAAATAAGCAAGCTTGAGCATCAAAGTTATACCATGTGAGCCTGCAGCTGGATGACTTGACTACATTGGTCTTGCATCCCAGGATAGGTAGCTACACTGGCTACCGTCCATTCTTTTCTCTACCTCCTCCTCTTGAGGTTGATGCCACTTGAACTTAGAAGGGAATACCCCGCTCCTCGAGGAAAGATCTGTTGGATTAGGGAATCATTGGGTTGTCATTCTGGAGAAGCTAGTCTCTTTGTCATTTCAGTTGGGGAGAGCCACTATCACTTACACTATATAAGGCAGCTTCATAGTCATAAGGGTTTGCGTATGATGTAGGCTAGTTCTGACCTGGCTATTGAGGTGATTTGAACCAAGTTCTGTGACTCTCGAAGGCTGTTGTGCTTTAAATTTGGTTCCCAACTAGGTTCCACACACATTCTCACACTAAAGTCTAACCTGAGCTCCAAACTTTGATTTTGTATAGATAAGTTTAATAATCATGATCAATCCAAGTTATTCTTTATTTCTCTTTTTCTTTTCTTCTGATTCTTTATTCTTTTGTACTTATTGCATAAGTGTTTGCTAGGGACTAGCAAAGGCAAGTATAGGGGGGTGATGAATCTCCATTTCATCACCTTTATTCTATCATTTTGGCCTTAAAAACCCCAGCAAATGCATGTAAAGAGCATCAATTTGTACATAATAGCATTCAATATTTATTGTATTTATTGTACATAGAATAAGGTTTTTCATGCCAAAATTATAGAATAAAGAGAAGAAAAGAGAATAAAATATTGCAAATATTTTATGACCCGAACCCCGAGACCAAGGCCAACATGGAATTGGTCGACAAGGAATAAAGTAGGGGGAGATAAGGGCCAATAATACAGTAAATACCTCATTTATTCATTCTTCATTTATGCATTTTTGACACCTATTTTGTATATAATTATTCATGCATCAAATAAAGAAACTTTGTACATGAAAGTTGTAGATAATAATGTAAATAAAAATACAAAATTGAGTTTGTGTAAGAATAATACTTAGTGTACATTTTATACCCAGAATAAAAAGCCAAAGTCTTAACTTCACAGACCCATATCTTGCAAATAAAACTCCAAATCACCCAAACTCACCTTTAATTGTATATAGCTTTCCAAGAACTATTTAATAAAATTGGTTTCATAATTTTTGGAGTTCATCCGTGAAAGTTAGGTTTTTGGCCCCCATTGTACAATCTACCCGAATAAAATATTCAATTTATTCTTCATTCATTATTTCTATAAACTTATATTTTTAGAATTTTGTAAATAATGTATATAATACATGTACATATTGAAAGTAAAAGAAAACCAAAAAGAATTTGTAAAATAAAATAAGTCTATGAAATACATAGACAAGATACCTATGCTATCTATATGTATATAAATAAAAAGGGATTTTATTCTTTTATTCTTTATTCATCTATATTTTTTATAATAATTAAAAATACAAATCCAAAATAAAAACCAAGAAAATACATTAAATAAATAAAGTATATATAAAATACAGGTAAAATACCTATAAGTACACCTACATATACATATACCTATTTATTTAAAAATGTAAAAAAACTCATAAAAATTAAACAAAAATATACCTACACTCACACAAATAAGTTATAAAATAAGAAAATAAAATAATAAAATAAAATAAACAAAATAAAAATAAAATACACAAAATACATGTAAATACATGCATTAATACATTATTAAAATAAAACCATAATAAAATACATCAAAAAATTAAATAAAAATCATAAATAAATACTACATTATTTAATAAACATTTTTTATTTTATAAGAAAAATCTAACTAATTCATTTATTATGTTTAATAAATAAGTCAATATTTGGTCGACGTGGACCAATCAGAGGCCAGAGAATGTTGACCTCCGGTCAACTCCCCCCTGCGCCTCTGACTCCCGTCAGAACTGTCCACTCCCCCTTTTCCCTCCATTTTTCCCGCTCGATCTGCTGCTCCATTGACAACGATCCCTTCACGGACTTTTACCCGAGAAACATCATGATCCTCGCCGCACATTTTATTCGTTTGTACATAGCTTGTACCGCCACCTATTAGCTGATCAATAAGGGCGCCCCCTCATGTTTATACATAACTCCATCTCCCTCCTTCGAGCTTTTTGGCCATTTCCCTAGCCCTAGAGCCCCAACCGTCGGCCAAGCGTGCATCCAGGTGATAGCTGGAGGTCCCCTGATGGTTGTGGAAGCTCACGGAGGAAGGAGATGCGCCCACGGCGGCGCTCCGACAGTCGTCCTGCTCCCTGGAGTTCTCCAGGTATAAGAGCTGTGCATTTACATTTCTTAGGTAGATTTTTATTCCCGTATTTCATTCCTGCATTTTAATTTGCATTTAGATCGTTAGAATAGCCTAGGTTAGCTAAATCGAAGTTCGCCGGAGCTCAGCTCCGGCGACTTCGCCACCGTGTCCTCGACTGTTTCCCGACTCACGTACACCTTCATTTTGTTCCCCTTCCATTTCCCTACGCCCCAGGCATTTTCATTCACCCAGATCTTCCTCAGATCTGGAGACCCGATCTCTTCCTCTGCCCCTCGCCGGAGATCGCCGCCCCGTGCCCCCCTTCGCTCATTTGACCCAAATAAGACCCCCAACCCCTTGTCTTTGTGCCCTGAGCTTTCTTGCAGGTGCTGGGAAGCCAAAGGACCCCATCGGGATCGATTTTGATTCTTCTACAGGTACCTGGGAGCCTCGATCTTCATCGACCTCGCTGGACCACTCCAATGAGCCTTTGGCTCTCCTGAGCGCTCCAGTCAACAGAGCAAGGTCCCAGGACGCTTTTTGGACCTTCAGCAGCTCGAGGGAGCGTCATATGTGACTACAACACCGGATCGAAGGTCGGGGAAGAGGGAGTTCTTCCCTGTTCTTCGTGCCTTCTTCTCCGCCGTCCGATCGTGGCCCCAACCCAGATCAGGAGCCAGCCATCCGATGGAGCCATGTCCAGACCGTCGGATCATCTCGGGTAATCTAATCTGCACCGCCGAAGCGTCATCGGCTCACGTGGAGGCGCCACGTGTTTAAGTCATGCATATCAGCCGTTCGATCCAGCGTCGGTTGGGGTAAATTGCAAAATCAACCCCCGCACTTTTTGTATTTAAATTTTAATTTTGTAAATAAGTTTTAACGTTGTAAATAAATTGCAAATTTTTTAAAAGGGCCCCTGAGTTTCTTGAAATTACAAAATGGTCCGTCCGCGCCTCACGTGCAGTCCCACGTGAGGCGCATGACTTTTGCACTTTAGCCCAGGCGCATTTTGTAAATTGTAAAATAGTTCCAAAAAATGAAAATAAATGTTTATTTCTGTAGTGATTTTTGCACTGATGCCCCTGATAGTTATTTTATTTGCAAAAATGCCCCTGCCAGGCTGTGTAATTTTTCTGTCCTTTATCTATTTATTAAAAATACCTATGCTGCTCCTAAAAATTCAGGAAAATTAGGATAGATGCTTCATGTAGTGTTCTTTCATAACCAAATTTTATTTTACATTTTTTACATTTTTCTTAATTATTAAAAATGAAAAAGCAACCCTTTTTATACTGTTTAAATTAGAAAATACAAAAAAATTATAAAATGCTTTTGAAAAATTAAAAAAATATGGTCTATTTATATATATATTGAGTCCAGAAATTGAAAAACCCTAAAAACAAGAAAAAGAAAAATAAAAAAATCAGAAAGCTCCAAAATCCAACAAAAAAAATAGAAAACCCCTTAAAAAATCCCCAAAATATAATTTTCTCCTTTATAATTATCTATATATTAATATTAATGTATTAAAATTAATTTGGGTAATTTTGGGAATTCTTTTATATTTTTCAAACCCAAATTATGTTCGGCCTAGTTAATTGGTCCATATTGAGGGCATTTTTGAAATTAAAAATACATAAAAATTAGAAATATTCCAGAAAAATAATAAAAAAATTAGAAAAAGATCAAAATCTAAAAAATATTATATCTATAAATTTTAAGCTTTTATATCTGTATATATATCCATATATTATATTCCTTATCTCTCCTCTTATATATATACCCCTTATATATATATATATAACTATATTATATAATTAAAAATATAAAAAAATGAAAATATAAAAACCAAATAAAAATTATAAAAACAAAAAAATTTATATAAAATCAAAAACCCACAAAAACAATAAGATTTGGACACGATCATTGAATTGAATAATTGTACAATCAGGTTCACCACATCACCTTTCGCCTCCCAGTGTTCGACCTCTACTTGTGCTTACACCTATACACACTTGCATGTAGAGTTATAATAAATTTTAACTCCACAATTTTGGATATTCATTGCATACATTTATTGTGGGTTAATTGTTGATTGATTCGAGGTCTTTTGTCGGTCGCCTCAGCGACATTGTGATTCCACCTTGTGCGGATTACTTTAGACAGATGAAAAATCTCAGTCATCACCTACTGAAACCATACCTCGTACTACTGATCCAGAAGCATGCGCTTGCCCATCATTAATGGCATTGAGTTGTCCTTCTCTTCGTGGCCCACTAGAACCTGGCATGCTTTGAGTCTGGTTCGGATGTCCCCTGCCACCACGAGAGATAGAACCACGTCCCTGGTGCTGCGGACGTCCCCCCCTCCCCCCCCCATGCAGTACCTCGCATATGTGAAGCTCCCAACGGACAGTTGGACCTGATGTGCCCCTCTTGGTTGCATCGGTAGAAAACACATGCATCTGTCATGGTGTTCACTGTTGGATGTGCTGGTCGCGATGGCTCAGAAAGTGCTTGCCCCAAAGTAGGTGCTCCTCTATGTGTGGACCTGGTAGACATGCCATGCCGATAGGGGTGGAGACGTTCTCCTCTTCGTACTGTCGATCGATCATTACGAGCAGTCCTCCCAGAATAGCTCGGTTCTCCTTGTCTGGTTTGTACTGACCTGCCTTCACGTAAGTCCTCCTCCACTCGTGATGCAGCATCAACTACTTCCTTCATTGTAACCAATCTAAGGGGCACCAACCTCTCACGCATTTCCTTACAAGACCTCGAAAGAACTTGAATGCTTTGTCGGACTCGGTAGGTACAGTGCTAGAAGCATACTTCAACAGCTCTGTGAACCTGTTCAGATAAGCAGTCGCAGTCCTATTCCCTTGCTCGAGTAATGTGAACTCCATGCGGCACTGCTCTAGCTAGTATTCTAGATAGAAATGCTCCCGGAATGCCTTAATAAATTTCTCCCACGTAATTGGCGCTGCAATCTGTGGTTCCATGGAACTCCACCATTCCTCAGCATAGCCCGCCAAGGAGTAAGTAGCAAGGGTATCCTTCTCCTCATCCGGTACATGTATGGTGCAAAATACCTTTTCCACACGCTTCAGCCATCTCTCTGCCACATCTGGGCTTGTATTGCCCAAAAACACTGGAACCTTCTCCTTGCGATATTTTGAAAATATGTCCTCATGTCGCAGTGGTGGCGACGACGGAGGGGGAGGAGGAGAAGGTGGTCGATCACCATCTACCCCACCCATTCTGGACCCGCCTTCGGACGCAGATCTTGATAATCGCTCCTCGAGCATAAGTTGTCTCTACTGCACATCCTGCAGCATCGCCATCATCGCAACCAACTGTTGCGCAGTCTGATCCCTACGAGGCGGCATGATCTGCAATTGTAGAAATAAAAAGGAAATTGCTATTAGATCCTAGAGTAGAGGTCATTAGTCAACCTTGAACAATATTTTTTTTGACAGTAATCAGAAGACTACTTGTCTAATGTACAATGGTATTTCTCCTACCATACAATTGTCTATGACTGATGGGGTAATTGGGCTCTGATACCAAATGAAACGCCCCGCCTCGACGGGAGCGCATCTCAACATCCATTCACATTATTACCCAACAACAGTTATATACAACCTGCATGATATACTATTCATACAAAAAGAATGATAGGAAAAAAAAAACTTCCATTGATAACTAGATGTCCACAGAAGGATAACAATAAAACCTCATAGTCTCTTTATTACATCATAATAGATGAAACAGGAGAAATAAAACAACTACGGCACTAAACCTTAACCTCAATAATGTCCTATAGATGCACCACCAAAAATGCGAGCCTCCGTCTCCTGTTCTGCACTTCCTGTTAGATTTCCAAAGAATGTAACTTATGAGTCAACTGACCCAGTAAGGATAAGGTAAATTATAAATCAAGAGATTATAGGTAGGTAATGCAAATGCAGTAACTGAACAAGTTTAGGAGAGAATAAATTCAAAGCATATAACAATATACAATCACTTACAATCTAGGCCTTTATCACGTACGCAATCAGAACCAATTCTTTGACACATCTTAATCCATATTTTTATTTACTTATCCCGGACTCGCCTGTCAAAGGAAAGAGCTTGCACTAGGAATGAAGCATGCAACACTCCATTCAGAGTGCAACCTAAGACCTGTGCGCAAGCGCGATCCTTCAGCTAGTCTAGTCGGTAGTACTCTGACACTCGAGACGAGCATACTTGCCCAATGAGTCGCAACTCTGTCAATCGAGTCTGCTGGAGGAGTCTCGCTCGCTCCCTTAGAAAAGTATAACAAAAACATATCCGTATGGTGAAATGCACGCATGCATCCACCTCCATTCCACCAGAGTACCTACCACCACCCCACTCTATGATGCCCCTCAAGTGGGGATGACTCACTGTCGGCTCAGCCGGACTACAAGGATGTGCACCCACCTTGTAGAATTTATCCTTCCAACTCTCGCATGAGTATTACATTATTTTTTTAGAGACAAAAATAGTTTCAATTGATCTACGAATCGAACCGAAGATATATAAGACCCTCGGACCCAATTTCAGTAATACTCCATAAATCATCTAGGAGTATACCCACATGCAACCTACCCTCTGTCCAACACATTTAGCTCCTCCCAAAATCGGATTTCCATATGCATGAACCGAGTACTTGGCCCTATATATCTCCATCAATCATTTTATACACAAACTTGAATGGTGAGATACTCATCGTGTAATACCACTCACGATATAAACACATTACTCTTAACCTGAATGATATATATATATATATATATGTGTGTGTGTGTGTGTGTGTGTGTGTGTGTGTTTGTGTGTGTGTGTGTTAGTTCTTTAATAGCATTTTCACAAAGTTCTCCAAACAAATAAAGGAAAACTGGCAACAACGAGCATTAACCAACATATGCGATACACATGACCATGAATTTCAACATCCATTGTGCACTGGACAGTATTAGCTATACGTGGATGTTAGTTCAAGATTAAAAGAATCCGATATATATATATAATGAAGGCCTAAATGCAAGTATATAATATTTGGCATTAAGGATAAAGAAATAAATAACGGCATGGCATTTCAAAAGGAAATGGTACATGATGTGGCGAGATTTAATGTAACAAAAAGATTTGTTAGTCAATCTTACTAAAAAAGGATAACTACATGTAATGTATATTTAACAATATTTGTGCAAAAAGCAGTTCAACATATATGGAAGTTTCGCCATCATTACACTTATCAACTTAAATTTGTAGAACTTAATCTTGACGGGTTTGGGTCCTTCGAAAAATCATGACGTAAATAATGGTAATAATATTAATAATGAATAAGAATGGATAACGTTTAATCCAACTCAAGTCTAAGACGTTAAACCTAAAAAAAGCTAATTAAACCTAAATCAAGTTTTGAAACTATTCCACAACCTCAACATATTTACAAGTAGCGAAAAGACTATAATTTCCTGCATTTTAGGTTGTCCGATAACATCTGTCAGAGTATAAAGAGAACCAAAGCTCGTCCACGATTAAAGATTCAAGTTAATATACACTACGAGATTTGCAGTGTGACGAATCGATATTATTTATGAGAGTCTAATGTTTTCGCAAATCTAAGGTCCAAGAAGATATATTGACATAACCTATTATCTATAATCTATCCGCAAATGATCAGATCACGTGTAACAACAGATCAGGTCACAAAATAAATCTCGCGATAAGGTCCATCACCTCTTCTTATTCATACAACGAATGTGACACGGAAAAGTTGATGGGAAATTGATTCGATGTACCAACAACAAAAGATAATCATGGGGTTAGGCTAAAGTTCAACAATAATATCCAAAATCAATTATCTCCAGATCGCGAGATACACGGAAAATAAGGGAGAAAAATCAAGATCCGTTACCTAAGATAGCACACGTCTGTGATCCGCGTGCTTGATCGCTCGATCAAGGGGTCGATGAGGGAAGTACCTTTCCCTTACGATGGCGCTCCTCGTTTTCCTGTTGTCGCGAAGCTACGGAGCTTGCACCATTATCCTTTTGGCTCTTTAGAGAAGGAGAGGGAAATGAGATGAGAGAATGACTTGGGGAGGAAGAAAAATGATGGATTAGGGTTTGGAAAGGAGTAGCAATGAGGGGAGATGAAGGGTGGGGGTATTAATATAGTTTGGGATTAAAATCCTAGTTTTAGGATCCCTAAAATAGCCTTAATTCGTAATTAACTTATCTAATCCCGTAACCATTAACCCCTCAATATCCATGACCCCTCTTCACCAAAACAGGCATATCTTCCACATCCGAACTCAGAATTACGCATTTTTGGACTCGTTGGAAAGCTTGCGAAGAGATGCTTCTTTTGAGTATAATATTGAATAGGTTTTAAAACTTTAGGAAAATCGAAAATTGCGGGGTGTTAGAGTCGCATATAAATCTCCTCCTCTAATTCTCCAAATGGATGCAAACTTAGACAGTGGAGAGTAGGTTTCCTAGAAATCTATTCCATCTTGCCGAGTATAACCTTTGACAACTAATCTGGCTTTGTATTTGTCAACAGTACCATCAACTTGGTACTTTTTCTTGAATACCCACTTACATTATATGGATTGCCTACCTTCTGTCAAATCACATAATTCCCAAACACCGTTTTGCTCGATTGAGTCCAACTCATCCCTCATGGCGGCCGACCATGATTCCGACTCAGACGGAGCCATAGCTTCATCAAAGGATATGGGATCTGTATAATTTGCGACATCCTCATTTACAATATAACACGACGCCTCGCATCCATAGAAATGGTAATCTTCCATCCATGTGGATTGTGTTCTAGATCTCTTGTTGCCGATTAATACTCGTGGGTTGTGTGGGTCCACCCACTTCCTCTAAAGGATCATCATGATCTATAGGTTCATTCTCTATATTTGGATGATCAATATCATCTTCAAGTTCTTGTCTAATGTTCAAGTCGTCTTCATTGTCTTGTAGGACAATCATAGGATCTGATTCCTATACTTCATGCTCCTTTTCTTGATGAATTTCAAGGAAAGTAGCATCATGACTTTCGATCAGACCTTTAGTTTCATGGAAGAACCTATATCCTTTAGAATGTTTATTATATCCAATAAACTTACATTTTAATGTCCTGAAGTCTAACTTGTCCCTAAGTTGTCTCGGTACCAGAACATGTGCAATACATCTCCTTTTCCGGAGATGGACCAATTCAGGATTTCTTCCATTCCATATTTCATATGACATTGATTCCATGGACTTGATGAGAATCATGTTCTGTATGTAGTTCGCAGTCAATACTGCCTCTCCCCAGAATTTCTTGGAGAGTCCTGTTTGTGAAAGCTTACACCTTACTGCATTCATCAAGGTTCGATTCTTTCTTTCTGCTACACCATTCTGTTGTGGTGTATAGGGCATTACAGTCTACCTACGAATGCCTGCTTGAATGCAGTAATCCTCAAATACTTTTGAGGTATATTCCCCACATCTATCTGTCCTAAGGGTCTTGATTGGTTTTCCCAATCTTGTCTCCACTTCCATCTTATACCTCTTAAATGTTTCAAGTGCTTCCTACTTTCTTCCTAAGAGATAGACATAGGAGAACTTTGAGTAATCATCAATGAATGTTATAAAGTATTCCTTATTTCTATGTGTGCTGATGCTTAGTGATTTACATATGTCCGAATGGATCAAACCTAGTAACTATGTAGACTGAATTCTGGTTGAGAAGGGTTTTCTCGTCATTTTACCGGTCAGACAGTGTTCGCAGGGCAATGTCCTTGCACCCGTGATCCTAGGAAACAGATTTTCCTTAATCATTTGATCCATCTTAGAATTTCCTGGATGACCCAGTCTCATGTGTCGCAAGTCATAATCAGACAAATAACACAAAGAATACTTAGAAGAGACATTCATTGATTCACTAGAGTTTATTACATGAAGACAAAATAGGTCATGCTCGGGCACACACTTTCCCATCGCATAGATCTTCTTATTCTTGCCTATAGATACACGTTTATTATAAAAGCGGACTTCGAAATCCTTCTTGAGCAACACTGGGATAGAAATCAGGTTCCTGTGTATCCCTAGGGCATATAATACATCATTCAGTACCATAATGCTATCCCCCAGGTCAACCTTGTATGTCCCAACACCTTCTACGTCCACGTAGGTGTTGTTTCCCATGAAGATCCTCTGTTCACCTTTGCTCAACTCCTTAAAGTCCACCAGACCCTCCTTCGTCTTCGCGATGTGTTTGGTTGCTCCAGAGTCGATCCACCATCCGTCGTTGCCCGTGATGATGGAGTTGCATTCCACGACAACCGCGAATTCTATTTTCTTCTTACCTTTGTTTTCATGCATCTTAGAATTGGCTGGCTCCTTCTTGTTGGGGCAATTGACCTTGAAATAACCATATTTTCCGTAACCGTAGCAAGAGCCACGTGGGTATTTCCCACTCTTTTCCTCGAAACTCGCCTTGGAGGGGCCCAACCTTTTCTTCGCGTGCACAACATTTGCTTCTTCTTCTTCCTCGACCTCAAAGATCTCAGATTTCGATCTTTGCTTAAAGATATCCTTCTCAATTACCAGCTGAGAAGGTAGGTCCGTCATAGACTTAATGTTGCCATTCATCTTCAGAGATGTGACAACCATATCGAATGACAGTGGGAGACTTCCTAGTACGACTGCATTCTGCATCCTTTCCGGAATCGCGCAATCAACATCCGCAAGATCCTTGGCCATCACAATCATCTTGTTCACGTGCTCGAGGACGCTTTCAGATTCCTTCATTCTACACAAGTTGTACTTGTGTAGAAGAAGCTGGACGCTCACTTCCGACTTGGAGTGATATTTCTCTTTAACCGCGGTCCACATCTTGTAAGGTGATTCGCAAGCCTCAAAGATCCGAATCAGGTTCAAATCCATGTGGGTCAGCATAAAGCTCCTAGCTATATTATCTGTTTTCTCCCACTGTTCGCGGGATCTAATTTCCTCCATAGTTGCATTTTCAGATAAGGTTGGGCCAGGTTTATCTATGATGATGTGTATGCTATCATGCAACATGCCATAGTAGATCTTTTTACTCCATAATTCGTAATTAGTACCGTTAAGGTACTCTATTTTTCCCACCTCAGTGGCAATGGTCTTGCTTGTCATATTTGATCTAATGAAATACATGCAAGTTCGTATGAGATTGAGATATCTAACAAGAATAAGTAAAGTTTTTTTTGATCTAATGAAATAGATATAAGGTTGGATTGAGATTGAACAATTTAAAACTTTAAGGGAAAAAACAACTATTAAGTTATGGTTATAAATTGAAGCCTATTTTACTTAAGGTAATCAATGGGCTACTTTAATTCAACCAACAAAAAGGGCTACTTTAATTCAACCAACAAAAGGGTGCTAACTTTTATCTTAAACTTCAATAAGCATGTTAATGACAAAAGAAATTCAATGAATTAAAAATGGAAAAAAAGTATTTTACAAAACAGATCTTTATTCTAATTTAATGAATAAATACGAGAGCAATAATAATAAAAAAACTGATACAACTTAATAGGAATAAGAGAAGCTAATTTTTAAAAGAGATAATAAAAACAGTAATAATCAGATGGACTAAAAAAAGAAAATCAATAGATCCACACAATCTTTTAGTCAAATAAAACACAGATAAAAAAATAGGAAAAACCTTCAACGTTTAAGGTTCAGGATGGTCTAATTTTTAATATTAGGAAGATGCAAGGGATTTCTTGATAAAAAGACAGCGCAATCAATCAATCTTACTCTTTTCTAATTAAACTTAGCCCGTGATTCTATATAATTAAAAAGGTTAGTTTTGAAGGTAAAATAAAAAAATGCAATTTATAATTATACTGCAATAGCAAAAAAAACACGCTAACCTTTTTTTAAAAAAACTTGGTGATTAGAGTATCTTAAAAATGAGGCCAAAAAAAGTTAAAAACCCTTTTTAATTTGAATGAAGCACGAGTGTTGTTCTACTATTTTTTTAAAAACTCACGAGTATAAAAGAAGAAGACAATCTCCATATGATTCAAAAAAAAGATATCAAAAAGGAAAAAATGCCCCTACTTAAAAAATAAAGGGGCCTGTGGTCCCCTGTGCAATAACAAAAAACTTACGGCTCTTCTTTGAGAAATAAGAAAACAATCCTCATACCCTTTTCAAACAAAATAAAATAAAAGGAAACCTTACCTTTCGTCTAGGGTTTCAGTGGGGAGATATGGATGCGAGCAGCGGCGGTGCCCAAAAGGCAAGCATGAACAACGTCGGTGTTGGTGAAGACGATGCACGGGGCTGGATCGTGAACGTGCTCTGATACCAGTGTGAGATCGTCAAGGTAAGTCACCTCGATATTCTTGTTGAGAGAACGAGAGAGAACGAGAGGAGAGATAGGGATGCAGATTGGGAGAGGGCTCCCTGTGGCGCGATGATTCTCGGATCGATGATTTCCCCTCCCTATGGGGAGGTTTATATATGGCGTATGCCCTCGCCAAGTCTGCCCTCTCCCCACGCCCATGATTAGAGTCCTCCGTGAGACTTGGTCACCGCAACCGTCGGTCGCGTAACCGCCGCCGACGATTCTTGACCATGCGGTCATTAGACCGTTCTTCAGTCCTTTCCACTATCAGAGGAAAATTTGCTCTGATACTATTTGTAACGTCCCGAGCTTAGGTTCTCGATCCGTTATCGAGGATAACTGGCCTCGGCAACTTGTTGGGTACGAGCCCAAATGGACTCTTTGGCAACCACCCAAAATGCTTAAACCCAAGTTGTCAAGTAGTAATCCACAACTTATAACCCACTCTCACACTTTGTGAGTTTTAGATGTGGGACTATCTTTGAGGGTATGGGTGTTACACTTCAACTTGACATTAGCAATCACATCAACTCTTTAGATGATTCATCAACAACATAAATGTTCATAAATCACATAATATCCATGAACTAGATTTAATCAATCAACATAATGAAGATTTTGGATCAAGCCAAACGTAGTGCCATTTCCACATCAATCAATCAATACTAATGGCTTGATTGATCAAGGTAGAAACAAAATCAAATGATGATGAATTAACTTTGAAAAAGTTGTTCTAGG
Source organism: Ottelia alismoides (assembly GCA_037367405.1). Lineage (NCBI taxonomy): Eukaryota > Viridiplantae > Streptophyta > Magnoliopsida > Alismatales > Hydrocharitaceae > Ottelia > Ottelia alismoides. The sequence goes on from JAZKJV010011374.1 coordinate 43,861, forward strand.
ATGATTAACTTTGAAGAAGTTGATCTAGGATGAAAATGGACACAGATATATCCGAATATCCGTTTATCGTATTAAAAAAACAGATACGGATATCCGTATCTGAATATTAATCGAATACGAATTGAATATGGATATGGTTTGTAAAAATTTTCTGGATACAGATACAAATATGGTAATGGCTTGAATATCTAGATCTAGATCCGATATCTAAATACAATATTTAATATTATTATATATATATATTAGTTAATATAATGTAAGCCACAACCCTGTGTTATTATATTAGTATTATACATTATAAAATATAATTTATTAATGATATTAATAAACTTCCATTTGTTTGGGAATTAGCATGAACAAAAGTTACAAAACCATGTCCCCCTTTTTGCTTCTGGTCAAGAACACAATTAACCTGAATGCTCCCTTTTGTCATGATGTAACTTATTTTTCATTACCATTTTTTAAAATCATTATGAACTTTGATAAAAAAAAATCAATTCGTATTCTTATGAAGTATTTATTCGATTTTTATTCTGATTCCATATTTATTGGATCCATATTTGGATTTCATTCTGTATTCGATTCATATTTGTGTTAGCTATTTTTTCGATCCGTAGTCGGGTCCGCTCTTTATTCGATCCATATTTGGATTCGGTAAACATCCAATTCAGATTCGAATCCGTATTTTTAAAGATACGATTTCCTTAATGCATATCCGAATCATACCCATATCTATATTCGTATTCGATACAGATGAAGTATATATGGATATGAAAATTGACATATCCGATCCGTAGTTGATCCGTTTTCATCCCTAGGTTGATCGATTATGAAACATCTCTTAATGAGAGTAAATGATAGATCAATCATGATATATTGTTCTAAAAATGAAAAATCTATCATCTTTGAATGCTTGAGCATGGTAGTTGAACTCACATGTCTAACAATCGTTTCAATAGGAAGACACTCCCAAATATTATCCTTAAGCAATAATATCATGATATTGTCATTATTAAGACAACTTCCTTCTCATAACTAAGTTCGGAAGAGCACAAGAAGGGTGTAGATTTGTGCAATTCACCTACTAGTACAAGTATTGCTGCCCGTTCGACGAGCCTGGCGAGGGATAGGGGGAGCAGGTGTCTCAATCCTTTGCGAGGATTGCAGGGAGCAGTGTCCCCATCTCAAAATTCTTTCTATATGGATATTTGGATCCCTATGCATCCAAGATCCATTTTTACATGAGTTGTATATGGATATTTCCCATGAAGATGGGCACGAGTGCCAGCAGCCGATGCTTCAATTCGAAATGGGCATGGATGGCTGGAATCTGAATCCATTCAGTGACTTGCCCCGCTCCAGGATTATATGTTTCTTTTAGAGTCGGCTTAGGCCGCTCTGCTCTTGGCTCATATGGATTTCCTCCACCTCCACCATCTGAATCTTCTTCGAATCCTTCTCTATTTTCTTTCCTTTCCCTCAAGTCATTGAGCATGTCCTGGAAGGTGACTTGCGCTAAAGCATGATCTGTGAGTTGTTGCAGGATAGCTTGAATAGAAGAAAGGATGTTCACAACATTCTGATCCGGCTGCGGACTATGATCTGACTAAGGTGGTGGTTGTGGTCCCTTCCCCTTTCCTTCAGGAGCCATCTCCTTTTCTAACACTGAGTCTGATTCTATCACGACTTCTGGCTCCAGATTAGACACTTGATCTGCAAATGAAGCAATGTCCTGATCAATCTGTGTAGAGGCACCATAAGTAGCAAATCGATCTGTGTTAAGGTCAACACAGAATTTCATTAAGGTTGGCTATGTATATGGAGGAAAATCAATTACCATCCAAAATGGGCAGGTTTTGGGATGAGAGTGATCTCGGTTTATTGGAGAAGACAGGGAGTCCGAAGATCGGTTCACGGAGTCTTAATCGGATTCTCGGGAATCGCCCAAAATTATTAGAGGTGACGAGTGCATGGAATCGATGTGGGTGTCAACGGGGTCCCGACTAAACCATCCATGTGTCGCCATCTCGATGGTCAAGAGGGGATCGAGTTTGGAAGAATGATACGGGTGGTCAGACAAGGAATAAAGGGAGTGTAAAATAGTAGAAGACTCCAAATGAGCAGGGATCAAATAGGGAATTAAAGAAAGTAAGAAAAAGAACACACACTGTGCATGATTTATCTTTGGACCTTAATCTAATTCAAACAAACACAAAACAATGATCGGTTCACCCACTCAACACCTGTGAAGCCGTGAAAGCTTGACTATTTTTATCTTTGCAATTTTATTGTTATTTTCAGTCATTCTTATCATGAGTCCTTAAGTACGCTAACCCTATAGGAGTATGTGTACTGCCAGGCAAGAGCCCCGTACTTGTTCCACATCCTTTGTAACATGTGATCTGCGTACTTAAAGGTACTTGATCTCATGCCTGGACAACTACTCAGCCAAAGAAATAGAAATAAAGCTAATAGGAGAAACCACTACTTCGGTACTCTCTCGTAGTGGAATCACCCATGAGCGTGTAAGGACCTACTCGAACGTAAACCGATGAGATAGACACATCTGTGAGGGTGTGACCTATGCTCAATACTTCGGACCAAGTCGGATGCTCCACACAAGGCGGGAACACTGTGCTCGACTAGGCCCTACTTGGTCACACACGATAGAAGCGCCAATACTTCGCCAACCCATGTGATAACCAAGGCACTACAGACCGGGATTTGGGCTCTTATACTTAGCGGGTCACATCCCACTCAATCTAGAGTTGTACCTAAAAACAATGTGGGCTTTATGAACCCTAAATAATGAATGGTTCGTTACGAATTTTAATTAAGGTCAAGTTATTTAGCAGTCCCTTTTTTAATTATTGGGTTTTCAAATTTTTTGAGTATTTTGCAGAGCAAGCTACCTAACAAATTTTTTTGTATTTTTCCTTTATGTCCTAAGTGGTATAAACACAGGGGAGGGAGGGCGGAAAAGCCGTGCAAGTTGTCACTAAGATGGAGATCTCATCTTAGTGACAAATGATGCATGCAAAGATAGAGTTACGTACAGTACTTCCCAACTCTCTCCATGTGAGATGCAAGGGAGAATTGAGATGTTTACACTATATCATGATATGGAAAAGCGAGAAAACGTCCTAAACAATAGCTGCTATTATCGGGAAGAACCAAATGCCAACTACTTAGAAATGAGATCCAAAAGTCTGGTGTCTAGAGTGCAACGGTGTCTGCCACAGTGGATCCTGCAAACATTATATAACACTCCTCTCTTCACTCGACCTCAAGTCCAAATAATCGACAATTAATTTTTTTGACTAAGTCCAAGCGCGTATCACTATAGGTACATGTAATGTTGTTAGGGCTTTGGACCTAATTATCGAGTCAAACAACCTACTCTATAAGGGTTCACTCACAGAAAATAAATACAAACAAAGGTGGAAAGTACAAATCACAGGAAACAAATAAAAGAAAGGCGATAAAATACGAAAAATCCGGTATGAGGCCCCCATGTGAACAGACACCCGGGCACTGGACCTCATGTAGTGTAGAGAGTAATGTCCAAATTATTTATAGAAAATTAAATATCTCTCTCTCTCTCTCACTAAAATAGAAAATGTTGTGCTCAATGCTAATCTTCTCCTCCTTCCCTGCTCTTCTTTCTTGCTCTCTCTTGGTCGGCTCAAAGAGAAGAAGGCTGACCTCCACTCGCCTCGGGTGCACCCACTTCCTAAGAGGCAGTCCTCATCATGTGGTCCCTCGCAAGAAAGGTCAACAAGAAAACCGAATTAGAATAGTCAAGTAATTATCAAAGAATAATTGATAAAAATGTAAATAGAAAGAACAAACATATATATACAAAAAAATGTGCTACAATCCGTTGTTCCCCGGCAATGGCGTCATTTGAAACAATGTCCGGGACCCCGTAAGGGTCTAAGAGGAGTCAAATGTGTCGCTGGAGCGACCACTCACGAAATCCCGGACCGTCTCAACAATCAACCCACAATTGGATATCAAACAATAAAGGTAGTGTGGATTAAAATTTAGTATAAACCCTACTATAAAATGTGTATAGTGACAAATGGAGCAGGGTGTTGAATACGGGGAACACACGATGTAGCACTATATATTATTTATAAATAAATAATATAAGTATATGTGTACATATAACTGTGCCCAATATTTACCAAATAAATTAGGGTTTCAATAATAATTTTTTATTTTACTTTTGATAATTTTTTAATTTTTTGTTTTATATTTTCTTTTTGTATTTTTATGTTTTTATATTTTCTTTTTGGATTTTTATGTTTTTATATTTTCTTTTTCTGTTAATTTATATATAAAACTATATAAAGATATATATATATATATATACACAATATGGCGTAGGATAGAGATAAATATTAACAAAAATAGTCAAAAATAAGAAAATAAAATACCTTTAGGTTTTAATTAATTTTTACTTTTGTGATTTTTTGGATTTTTTTTCTAATTTTTATATATTTTTAAAGTAAAAAATTCCCTATAATAGGGATAAAATTAATACTTGAAATTAAAATGGAGATATAAAATATAAAATAGCAGTAAATTTCTCCAAATTATTTTTTTAGATATACAATAATATAGAGAAAAATATAAAATATAAAATAAATTTTTGGTTTGATATTTTTATTAATTTTTATAAGTGTTTTTAGTTTTTTTTCTATTTTTTGAGTTTTCTTTTATAATTTTTAATGATTTTTTGTCTGAGGGTTAGAAATACATAAATACACAAAATATATTTTTTTGGAAAATTTTCAAAACGTTTTTATATTTTTATGTGTTTTATATTGTAAATAGGAGTTCATCGACACTATTCTATTTTTAGAAAATAGGAATGGGGTATAAAATAAAGAAATAAAATTATAGCGTGATCAAGAATGCATCCAGGTATCTATCCCTTTTTTTGGTGATTTTTAAAGCACAAAAACTATTTTTAATAAATAGTACAAAGATCACACAAGGCAGCCAAGAGGTTGCCGAACCTGCTATTGCTCAATTCATAAAATGGTAAACTGCAAGTATTAGGTTATAGGTGCTTCACGTTTTCCAAGCTGGGGGAAGTCGTCAACCCAAGTTGGTTACCGACTGCCGTTCGATCAAATATGCTAGGGGGCTCCATCTTGAGTAATATTCGGTTGCAGCAATGGGGATGGTAAAGAGAATATGAAGCTTACTATAATTAGATTAAGGATTGTGATGTCTGCCTCAGTTCCACCTCATGCCAAGTACATTAACCTTGATGTGCCTCCTTTGATCTCAGATTGCACAGCCTTAACGGGAAATTTTCCTGGAAGGGAACTCATCTCGTCTGCGCTGTTAAACACGCGCAACTATATTTGACTGCATGTTTTTTTTTTTCGTTTGAGTTTTTTAAACAGGTCCATAAAATAGCAATGAAAATTTTATGATATCCTGGAGAGAAGATTGAGAGCAAGATGCTGAGTGAGGGGTTCATTCTTATAATATTAGGGTGCGGCAGAAGCAATCATAATCACATAAGCAACCATGGAGAAGACACTTGAAGGTTGGAGTAAACTACTAGTTTGATGAAAGCAGTCATACTCACTTTGGAAAGCTAAAAGATTGAAACAAAGTTCCAATTGAGCCTTTGTTCGCATGCAAGTTTATTAGTACATGGGTGGTGTCAAGGACACAAAACCCGGATTTCTTGTGCACTTGCAATTTTACCGGAAATTATCTTCCACTTTATTTTATATGTGGAAGATAAATATTTCAACATATATGAAAATCACGAGAGCGTAACCTAGCACACACATGTGGCTGAACTTTCGTTCAATTCCACTTTATTTTATTATTGGGGTATGTGAAATATTTACAGGATAACAGGTTAAATGGATCTACATCCTACGATCCATTTATCGAAGGTCATCCCTTAACGCTCAACCTAAATTGGCATGTATGTCAATCACGTCCAACTGTGTTCATCTTCTGTCATAAAATTGGAACTCTTGATAAACTAAAACACTTCAATATAGTCCCATGTCAGCAATTCACAGAGTGTGAATGAATTAAAAGAGTGGGAGACTACTTGATAGCTTGGTCTTAAGCATTTTGGGTGGTTGTTAACGTGCTCATTTGGATCCGAACTTGTTGCGCATATAAATGGAGGAGGCTATAACACCTCAGTCTCACATCGGAAACAAAGTGTGAGAGTGGAATACAAGGGTGGTGGAATTCTACTCGATAACTTGGGCTTAAGCATTTTGTGTGTTTGTCAAGGGATCTCTTTGGACTCAAGTCCAACAAGTTGTTCGGGACAATTTTCCTCGATAACAGTCTATATCTTAACTGGAATGTTACATAAACGCATTGGCTAACTGATCTTAAAGTTTGATGAATGGTAGACATAGATGACCAAGATCCATCTTTTCCCTAATAAGTTTTGTTGGGACTGGGTTATTTGCAAGATAACAGTGGTTTTATTGCCAAAGTAGGGATTCACTAGAAGATTAGTTTGGATGTCCATAATCTTGGCATAGGTGATGGTGAGCTTGCTAAAGGTGAGATAGATGAGCTTCCCTACAAGCCTTTGCCAATGCCTCATAAGAGATTCATTCAAGTCTTTTCAAATCCTAATTTGTCGTAGATTTCAATGGAGGTTTCTGTAGAGCAACACTTCCAACGTTATAGTTTCCTTCAATAGGACATACCCTTGGCTAAATGCGCTTTGTTGGATATGACGATCTCAATTCCTAAGAACAATCTGTGTTCCTTCTTATCTTTAATCTTGAATTTTTGGACAAGCTATGCATTGATATAATCAAATCTCATTGTCATCATTCCCTCTGATGTTCATGTCATCAAAATAAACAATAAGAAACATCGTTTTTTTTTCTCATCTTGATGAAGAGGGTCTTATCTTTTCCCTTGATTGTCTCTGCTTCTTCATAGCCTCTTATCGACAATCAAACCAAATTTCTAAGGATTATTTCAGACTATATATACTCTAATTTTTCATAACGCGGAAGAATTCTCCTCCCAAATCTCCATTAAGGATAGCATTATTCACATTCAAATGATCTTGATACCGTCCAAAGGTAACATACACTTGAAACACTTTGATTAATGAACAAATGAGATTAAAAACAAGTCATGCAAAAGATTAATTCAAATAATTATTTTATAATACTTAATGATGCAAGCTACATCACATCATTGTTTAACTTACATCGAAAAAAGAAGGATAATATCTCAGAATCAGAATCAGAGCAAATGATGTGTTTAGAGCTACTGACACTAGTGCAGATGACAAGAAGTCAACACGTGTGTCTTGTATTTTCTTTATCAAGTCAGTTCGTAATATAGTAGTTATAGTTACGCAGCAAAAAACCATTAAAAGAATTTGCACCCACAATTTTACTTATGATTATTCTAGCACATATCCATATACACCAGTATACACTTGAATGCACTACGTTTCGCATACTTTAGTTACTATCCCACATGGTACAAGATCCAGTGCACCACTATAATATAGTTATGCTCCTGTACATCATCCTACATTGGTACATACCTCGACAAGTTAATTTGAAAGTTCACACTTATTGTTGCACCGATACATCTACATGTATGAAAAACCCTAGATTACCCTTCTTAATTCAACCGAATTAACGATTAAATTTAATGTTGTCATAGCAGTCGGGTAAAATCAGACTTATCAAAACCACTTTGATTAATATGTCAATTAAACACAAGCAGCAATTTTTTTTATTTTACTTGGGCTAGCCCAAGGTCGAACTCAGGGAGGCAACTTTCTCCGTAGATTAATTTAAAATTGATTCAGACATTGGGTTTTCAGGAGAATATATTTTTTATGATTTTTTATGCAAATGAAAATGCAAATGTAATTCAGACCAAGTTTGAGGGTTAAAATATAAATTGTAATCAAACTAAGTCCAAAAAATTATGAAATTGGTCAGAATGTTAAATGCAATGAAATGAAGCTACCCTATTTATTTTGGAATGCAGGGTAGTTTTCCCAAAATTAATTTTAATAAACATCAAATTAAATTATTTTCAGAGATAAAAATTATCCTAGATACTTATATGTGAGATGAATCCAGGAAAATTACTAGACCTCAAAATGATTAATTTAGGACCTATTAAAAATCAATTAAGAAAATACCAATTAATTTATTAATGCCTCGTTATGCATGCAGATGATGTGATTTTTGGGAACAATGTAGAACTACCTAAACTAGACCTATTGTGAATTTTTGATGATTTTTGGAACAACAATCGATTTAATAATCAATTAAAGACAAACAGTGGGCAAAATATGCTATTTTCCACTAAAAGAATATATTAAATACTTTGAAGCTCACAAACATATAACAAGCATTCACAATGATAAAATCAAAGATGTTCTACAGTATGCAATTTTTAGAATTAAGAAATGATGTTAAATGAATGTTTAAATAAACATGCAAACACAGGGGTATGGATGTAATACAGAAAATAAATTGATTAAAAAGAAAACATGCTGACATGACTAAATTGTAATTACCTAAACTGATGAGGACTTTGATGCAAAATACCCACATGATCGTGTGCACATCACGTGATGCTGACTGGCGGGGATGTGAACGTAATTTCCAGAACTTGCAGGTGCACTGCTGCAAATTACCCATCGTCCGCAAGTGCAGGTCGCGTGAGCTGCTGGTTCGGCGGTTGCTTCAAAACGAACCTACACGTGGATGTCGCCGGCGCTTCGGTGGAATCCGAAGCTGAGGTCAGGAGAGGCTCAGAGAGGAGGTTCGGCTGTCGACGTGAACGAATTGCTGGCCATCGGATCTTAGAGATCGGGTGGCTCCTGTGAACTGCGGAGGAGTCGACGTGGCTGATTGTGAACCATTTGATCACAACCGATCCGACGATGGCTCTGTGCAGGGATGTGACGACGTGGCTCCTGGTGAACCGTCCGATCAAGGAAATCGGATGGCTGTTGTCTTGTGGCAAAGGTGACGTGGATGAGTGATAGCCGTTGGATGATCACCGGGGAGGTGAATCCAAAGGCAGCTGTAGTTCCAGATCTTCCTCCGCCGCGGCGGTGGCGGCGACTTCAGAGCTCAGACGATGCTCTCTTAGCTCCGCCTCCTCCTAACGTGCTCAGAGAAGATTCACAACCGCTCCTCATCGGCCAGTTGTCATCGCTGAAGCGTGGAGAAGCAGCTCGAGTGCTTGGAGTGTCTTTGTTTCTCTTGGACACCGGAGTTAGAGCTCGCCAAGGATGCTTCGGCGATAACTCCGGCCAATGGCGAAGTAGGTACCTGCATGTTAGTATATAGCCGAGGTGCGGTGCATTCGATATCGTGGATGAAGTGGAGTGGTACGGAGGCCTTGTGGGGCGAAGAAACAGACGACCTAGGTGCTCCTCCGCCGTGAAGAGCGGAGTAGTGGTCAAAGGCCGCGATGGATCGGGAAGATGAGCGGATGGATGCGCGAAGATGGTAGATACGAGGGGAAGCTCAAACAATGGTCAATGGAGGGTGATACTAAGCGGGGAGACCTAATTAATTCAGGGAAGATCGGAGGAAATGCGACGGAGAATCAGAGAAGAAGAAGAAGAATTATAACCGGAGATGGACAGAGATTTCCTGAGATTAGAGGCTCTGGGTGGAGCCCCAGTCGTAAATATAAGGTCGGCAAATGCCCGAGCTCAAGAAGCTCGAAGGTGGAGCTGTAGCACGATGAAATCTCGCCGTGGATCATGTCGGAGAAATCTCTGTCGTCGCTCGATAACTGGCTGGATCTCTATCACAGATTATGATATTAGAGCTCGAGATTCTCTCGTGTAAATGCAGATGAGGTATGGGGGAGTCGGCGATGGAGTATTTAAAGGATGAAGTAGTAGTGCCGATGTCGTGGCGACGTGACTTGCATGGAGATTGTGGGGCGAGAGGGGAGATGTCGTGAGACGAGTTGTTAGTCGCGAGGATGAGGGATGAATGGGCTACGTCGTGGAGCGGTTGGCGGGTGGAGAATATGGCAGACGAGGTGGGGGAAATGAAAAGGGGGAGACTGACGTGCGTGGTGGGTGACGTGGGTGAGGGAGCAGCGAGAGGAAGAAGAAGGGTTCTCCGCCATTGGATCAAGCGATCCAGAGGACGAGAGGGAAGCACTAACACGCGATTGAGATTAGATCTAGGACGGTATGATCGGAGGGCGCAGAGAGTGCCACATGGCACGATGGGATGAAGGCAATGTGATGGCTGAGATGGGAGCGCTCAGAGAATATCAGGCGGTTCTGGATGCGACACGTGGCGAGCTAAGGTGAAGGCTGAGACGAGTGGTTGAGATGCGTTATGGCCCTTGATATAGTGGCTGAGAAACAAAGAATAGTGGGTGGCACGGATCCGACGAGGAGAGGATGATTCGACGACCAGAAAAAGAGGGGCGTGTGGCATGTAAGAGACCGGGCCGCGTGGCGCAACCAAAAGACGCCACGTGGCCCAATCATATTATTCTGAAGAAGAATCTGAAATAAGAAGGAGAAGGAGGCCGAATTTGGAAAAAACTCAAAACATAAAAGTTGTAGATGTCGATGAGATCTACAAGTTTCATGTTGACCAAAAATGGAGACAAGGTCAAACAAAGGGAGAAAATACAAGGGTAAAAATGCCAATAAGTTTTTTTTCGATAAAACGGTTCATAGTCATTCATCATAAAGAAAAACCAAGCAAGTTAAAGTTTAGTACAGGCCAAACATAAAGAAGGGGGAATACACAGTGCCCCCAATAGCTACCAAATACAGCCTTTAGCTAAAGTTCGAGATAATATAAAAATTAAACAAACTAGAGAGATAAGCAAAAGCGATATCCATCCAAAAAATCCATCCCTATGTTGTGGCCTTCAGCAGAGCGCCACCATCACGTTCAACGACCTCATATGAACTTCCGCTAGGTGCGCTTAGAGGATCTGGTCCCTGGAGTCAGCGCAGAGCTATCTTTAGCTGAGCAATATCATAGTTATGATCAAGAGATACAGAGTTAGTTCATAATGTTATCAGGAGAAAAATATAAGCATCTAGTAGTAATTGTTGGGTAAAATTAATCTCTATTCTTGTCCTGAAGATGTTAGCTTGGACCATATATCTCCCTCTTACGTGCCCATCCTTGTCTCGCAGATGGTGCATGCCTCCAAGAGTAATTTATGTTTGTCTATAGGTATTTCCTTAAAGATGAGTCTGCATCGAGCTTTCCAAAGTTACCACCAAACCGTAATCTTAAAATATAGAATTCTACCCTTTTTATCCGTGAGGTTCATGGTCTAGTTTCCGTACAGCATGTTGAGTAATTCCTTAAAGTTTGGTTCCATGTCACAAAAGAGAAATATATCTCTAATTGTTTGACACTCGTCGAAGAGGTGTATATAGTTTTCTAGCCCATTATTACACAGGTAGCATCTGTTTACCCACAGAATTTTCCATCTTTCGAAAGAGTCTTGTGTTGTAATCTTATTATGTGCCATCATCCATATGAAATAGTAGGCTCTTGGCTCCAGAGGCCATTTTCGAAATAATGAGTGTACTAATGACCTGCTACCTCCGTCTGTAAGGAGGTAGTATAGTTGTTTTGTTGTGGAGCTTCTTTTGTTGGGTGAGATGGTGGGGAAAATTGTTTTGTCTGTTTCGTCCCTTTGTAGATGGTGGAATACATTTGTCAGTGACTCCTTCAATCTAAGTCCTTCATGCGAGAGTGCCAAAGGTAGTTTATTTTGTAGTGCTTTAAACCAGTTGAATCTTGCTAGCCACGAGTTTAGTCCCTTCTTTACAGATATGAATCGATTCTTGATATATGACAAGATGCGCGGATAAGACTGTTCCAGTGCAGGGGAGTCTACTAATTGGTCTTTCCACAATGATGAGAGAGTCCCATCCCCGAGTTTTTTATGCAGCACCGGTAGCAGTGTTTTGAAACCCTTAATATGAGATTTCCAAATCAATGAGTGCGAACGCTTAGGGGCACACCATAGTGTTATGGGACCCCCTCTGAAGTGTGAGCAACTAATCGCCGACGACACCCAAGGTCTCACAAAATCTGCAATGCGAATTGCCGATTTTGTTAACAGTGCATTATTGAAAGCTTGAAGGTTAATAATTCCAATAAGTACAATATACAATAGGGGCCAAAAACCCAAGTTTCACATATGAACTCCGGTTTTAATGAAATTGGTCTTGTTCTGAAGATTTGAATGTATATTACTTTAAAAGTGAGTAGACCCAAATCAGACACTGTATGAGAGAGATATGTGCATTTTAAGGCTCCTAGTTTCAAACTTGGACTCGGGTTTTATTGGTCAATTTTACAAGTTAGTATTTTTTTGATATTTTTCTTTTATTATTGTTATATATACACTATAGAGTTGATTTTATTGGATTCGGAGTTAGTACAAAATAGATACAAATATGGTATTTACAGGTGATTTTTACAAGTGAATTGGGCTTCTTATTTAATGCAAATATGAATGGTAAAATGCAGATATTATTTATGCATGAATGAATGCTAATTGTGCAATATAAATGGAAATATGCAACTAATTACTCGGGAACAAAGCTCTATTTTCAGCTTTTAGAGTGACGAATCGCAGATTCATCAATCCCCTATACTTAAATCTTGCTCATCCCCCAGCAACTAAAATGAAATGCAAAAGTGAAATGATTTTGGGTTCCATACCAAGGTCATGAACAAAAGGTGAAAATGGAGCTTGACTCGACCTTTGGATTAATTGTGTGGCAGAATCTTATTGGGATCTGAATTTAAGACCTAACAGGCTTTATGTTCCACAAGTATTCTATTCAAGATGCCTTAACAGTCAGGTCAAAACAAATCCTCATACATAAATTTCTGATGACTATGAATCTTACTTGTACTGTGTAAGTGAAATATAGCTCTCCACATCAGAAATAGCAAAGAACCAGCCTCCTCTAACAAGGTAACTCTAATTCTTCGGATCAGTAACTCTTTCCTCGAGGAGCGGAGTATTCCCTTCTAAGTTCAAGTGCAACCAGCTCAAGAAGAGGGGGTGGAGAGAAGAATGGATGGAAGCCAGTGTAGCTACCTATCCTAGGATGCTTGACCAGTGTAGCCAAGTCATCCAGCTGCAAACTTTGAAGCTCTTTTCTTTTTTTTCTTTTTTTCTCTTTCTTTTTTTCCTTTTTTTTTGACATATATACAAGGTGCAGCATGCACATAAGGAGTTTTTCTCCTTGATCTAGTAGATTATCCATCTTTTGAAGCTTTATTACAACCCACATCATCCCGTCCTTAAACGTCAACACCACTAGACTAGGTTGAGATGCACTACCCTCCCTAGAGGAGGACGGATGTTTCCACCCGTGTGCTACTCCAAGCTAAAGGATTCTACCTCCTCACCATCTCATCAATGAAGAGCTACATAAATGGTGCTTGTCCAAGTTAGGTCACTGTCTAGAAGAATCATGCGTGTGTACGAAATATTCTACTTAGACTAATCAAGATGACATGTTAACATAGACTTGCAGACTCAAAGAATTAAGTCACTTGACCTGAAAAAAATCTTAACTCCAATTCCTATAAGGTTCCTCTGAAATTAGGTAGATTAAGGTCAAATCAAATCCATCCTCGACATCTATTCATAACTTGGTTCAGAACCCACTAACTTTTCACATTGCATGCTAGATATGAGATGAGATGCTGATGACATGTTGTATGGATGAAGTGCAAGAATTTTTTTTGAATGCAAGGATGGTATGCAAGAGTAAATAAGAAGCCTATATTTTTTTGTTTTGTTTTGTTTTTGGTATACAATAATTTTTACAAGAATTTTATAAGTATTATAAAGATTATACAAATATTATACAAGTATACATGTAGTTTATAATTTTTTAAATTTTACCCACTACGTGAAAGTACGAGCTAAGAATAACGTATATATGTAATATATACACGCCTCCCTATACTTAGCATGTGCTATGTACTCAGAGCATGAAAAGAGAGGAAAAAGACATAGCTCATGCTAAGCGTAGCTAAAATAACAAAAAGTATGAAGTCGTCCCGCCCCCTATACTTAGGCTCTGGCAGCCTAAGTGTAGAAGAAGATCAAAAATGGGGCGGACGAGTCAAGAGGGGAAATGGATGAGTATATATACATGATGGGCATCGGTTCCCCCTACACTTAGGCTTAGTTCAGCCTAAGTATAGAACAAGAGTGGATATGAGAACTGATGATATCTGGAGGATGTACAGCGAATGGTGAATAGACTCGAGTCACTCTTCCCCCTATACTTAGTAGTTAGGATTTGGTCATCCTAAGTATAGCCATAAAATGAAACGGTATGGAGTCGGGGCGAGTGATTCGAATCACTGGTAGAGAGGGAAAGAAAATATCTACAAGAAGGAGGTGAGTATATACAAGGATTAAGATCTGAATCTTTTCGATGCTGCTGATGGAGAGAGATCAATGTTGCAAGGCCTCATGCACAATTCTATGTGTCTCTCCTTAGTCTGCCTCGTGCATGAAAACAATCTCCTCAACACAGACTAACTGTTCATTAGGTTCGACAAAGTCTTTCAGCAGTTGTCCATTAACTAAGGATGTCTGTGCTCCATCTGCAAGATATGAGATCTCTACACATCCACTGTCATGCACAACACGGACTATGAATGGACCCGTCTACTTGGATTTAAGCTTACCTTGGAAAACCTTCAGCCTCACATTAATCAACCATACCTTCTGTCCAGGAATAAAGGTCTTTTGTCTGATAAATCTATCGTGCCAACGCTTTACCTTGTCCTTGTACACCAAACTGTTATCATATGCTTGGTTTCTGATCTCCACAAGTTCATTCAGATCCATTTCTCTCTGTTTCTACCCTAGGCATGTGTTATAATTAACCTTCTTGATTGCCCATTCGGATTTATGCACTAACTCTGCGGGCAAATGACACGACTTCCCAAACACAATTCTGAATGGGGAGGTTTCTAATGGTGTCTTGTAAACTGTCTTGTAAGCCCAAAGGACCTGATCCAAAATCTGAGACCAATCCTTCCTGTTTTGGCGGACAAGCTTTTACAATATGGTCTTAACCTCCCTATTCGACACCTCTACCATG
The DNA here is from genome assembly GCA_037367405.1 of Ottelia alismoides. Lineage (NCBI taxonomy): Eukaryota > Viridiplantae > Streptophyta > Magnoliopsida > Alismatales > Hydrocharitaceae > Ottelia > Ottelia alismoides. The sequence continues at coordinate 59,018 of JAZKJV010011374.1, forward strand.
CCATTGGTCTGTGGGTGGTAAGGACTAGCGATACGGTGTTCGATGCCATAATCCTTTAAGAGTTTCTTCACGTCCTTGTTCACAAAATGGCTACCTCCATTGGATATCAACACTTTGGGGATCCCGAACCCGGAGATGATATGATCTCTGATAAATTTACAGACAGTCCTGCTGTCTGCAGCTCGGGTGGGATAGCCTCCACCCACCTTGACAGATAATCCACCGCAAGAAGGATATATTCAAAACCATGGCTAACCGAGAACGGGCCCATGAAGTCGATGCCCCAAGCATCAAAGACATCATAAATGATGGCAGGTTGTATTGGCGTCTCATCCTTGGAACCAATGGTTCCTCCCATTCGCTGGCACACTGGGCACGACTTCGCAAAGGTGAGAGCATCGTGAAACATAGTCGACCAGTATAAGCCATGTTGTAAAACCTTCCATGCGGTCCTCTTCCCGGAGTGGTGTCCTCCTGCCTCCAGACTATGGCAGAAAGTAAGGACACTCGTACATTCCTCCTGAGGAATACACCTCCTCCAGACACAATCCAGTCCTTCAAAGAAAAGGATCGGATCCTCCCAATGGTAATGTCTTGCATCCGACTTGAGTCGGTCTATACTGCTCTTAGGCCAATCTTCGAGAACTTTCTTGGAGACAAGATAATTCACTATATTGGAGTACCATGGGAGTGAGTCGATAATAAAAACCAACTCATCTGGAAAAGAGTCTCGAATAGGCCTACCATCAGAAGTATCAAGAATTTCGAGATGGGAGAAGTGATCAACCACTACGTTCTTATTTCCAGATTTATCTCTAATGTCCAAGTCAAACTCCTGGATGAGTAAAATCCACCTAAGAAGATGCGCTTTCGCATCCTTCTTTTCCATTAGGTACCGTAGGGCTGTATGATCTGTGAACACAATCACCTTAGATCCGATGAGATGTGATTTGAACTTATCCAAGGCGAACACTACTGCAAGCATCTCCTTTTCGGTAACTGTATAGTTACGCTGAGCAAGGTCAAGTAATTTGCTTGCGTAGTGTATAGTGGACGGGATACCATCCCACCTCTGTCCTAATACGACCCCAACAGCAAAATCTGAGACATCCATCATGATCTCGAAAGGAAGAGACCAATCCGGGGCTTGTAGGATCAGGGCGTCCATGATCATTCCTTGAAGTTGTTTAAAGACATCAAGACATTTGTGATCTACAATAAACTCCATGTCTTTACCTAAAAGCTCAGTTAGCGGTCGGGCGATCTTTGAAAAATCTTTGATAAATCTTCTATAAAATCCAACATGCCCGAGGAATGGCCGCAACTGCTTTAGGTTGGTTGGTGGCTGCAGTCGTCTGATCAGGTCTACCTTGGCAGGGTCAACCTCCATTCCTCTCTTGTAGATGACATGCCCCGACATAATGCCCTCCGTCACCATGAAGTAACTTTTCTCCCGAGAGAGCACCAGATTGACCTCACAACATCTTTTGAGGACTCGATCCAGATTTCTAAGACAGGAATCGAAGGAATCACCATGGATCGAGAAGTCATCCATGAAGACTTCCAGGAATTCACCGACCATCTCGACGAATACTGCTATCATGCACCTTTGAAATGTATTGGGAGCATTGCATAACCCAAAGGGCATGCATCTGAAAGTATAGGTACCAAAGGGGCATGTGAATGTGGTTTTCTCTTGGTCCTCAAGAGTGATAGTTAATTGATAATAGCCCGAGGACCCATCTAAGAAGCAGAAGAATTCTTTTCCCACTAATCTTGTAAGATCTGGTCAATAAAGGGTAAGGGAAAATGATCCTTCTTTGTCACAACATTCAAGCGTCTGTAATCCACACAAACACGCCAGACGTGGGTACTCGTGTCACGATCTCCTCTCCATCCTCATTGGTGGTTGTCTGAATTCCCGACTTTTCCGGGACAACATGGATAGGTGCCACCCACTTGGAATCGGATATGTGGTAAATAAAATCCACGTCATACCATTTCTCAATCTCCTTCTTCACGACCTCTCATAAATTTCGATTTAACCTACGTCGGAATTTACGAGAGGGTTTAACTTCATTCTCAAGGTAGATATGATGCGGATACAGAGCATGATTTATCTCGTGGAGATCGGAGATGCTCCAGCCTATTACCTTGTGGTTTTTCTCTAGGATCTCTAGCAAGCGAGATTCCTGTTCCTCGGTCAATCGCGAACTGATGATGATCGGAAATTTCCTCTCTTGTCCCGCAAAGAAGGCGTACTTAAAGGTTGTGGGTAATGGTTTGAGCTCAGGTAAGGTGTGATCATCAAGGAAATCAGGCTCAATCAATTCTGGCTCTGTGTTGGTAGTGGTTGCATCTGTCTCTGAAGTAACTACCACCAACTCATTCAGCTCTGGGGTCGGATCGTCAAAAGTATCTGAGCAATCGACGAAAGCCACGTCCGATTCATCATCCTCATCTTCTGACTAACCTAAGGAGGGAAGGACTGACAGGCCCAACTGGGCCTCTGTGTCATCGAATATGTAGGGGGATGCATTCTCTGTAGTATTTGCATTGTTATTTGTTCCTAAGGATCTCGCAATCTGTTTCATGTACAAGATTCTCTCCAGCGGAGAGGGACTCATCGGTACTAGATGGGTTCTGTCTCCATGGCCCAACGGTGTCTACATAAACACAATCAACCTTTGACGAAGTGTACTCGGTGCTTGATTCAGAATCTGACCTCTGCCATCTTGTCTGCTTCATCTCGAGTTCCTCATCTCTGCCTGGAGTTTGGAACTAAATTTTCCTGATTTTATAATCAAATAAGGCCCCTGCTATTCTAAGGAAGGGCCTTCCAAGAATGATCTGGGAATCTCTCCAATTTCGAGGGGTATCCATATCAAGGACTGTAAAGTCCACCATGTAATCCTGACCCTCAACTTTAATGATAATGTTCCTCAATTCTCCCTTGGACCTCTTGGTTGATTTATCTGCGAATTGGAGTAAGGCTCTAGATTTCGTAAGAGGTCCTAGATTTAGCCGCTCATAGAGGGCTGTGGGCATTAGGTTAGCTGAGGATCCATTGTCTAGGAGAGTGCGTGCAAATGCAATGTCATTGACATGACTCACCACATAATAGGCACCCATATCCCTTCGCTTCCTTAGAAACACATTCTTGATGGCGCAAGTAGTGGCTATTGGCAAAACATACTTCTCAACATGGCTTCTGATTTTCCTGCTGACCCTAGTAGGTATGCATCTCACCTTAAGGTACTTCTGAAATACAGGTGTCATATCTACATACTTATCAAAGGGGATTATGACCATGATGTATTTTTTGCAGAACTCCGCCATCTCAGGGTCATCTTTTTGGATTTATTTTAGTCTTTTTCTTCTTTCCACCCTTAAAGGCACGAGGGAAAGGGATTATTGATGATAACTCAGCTTCTGAAACTGAAAGATTCTCATTCAAATGGGGAACTGAGTTCTGTACAAGACTGGGACTCAGACTCTGACTCTGACACTGACTTGGACGGAAAAGAAATTCATGTAACGAAACAGATGATGTATCTACCACGACTCCTAGTGCGTCCTACTTAGATGGATGTGTGGGCTCCTCGTCTGTTTCGCTTGATTCATTGTTGGTGCTCCTCTCCTTCTTCTGCCATGGTGCTTTGAGGACCTAGAAATCTTCTTATTCTGCTGGTGATGGTGGTGGTGGTAATGCTGCTCCTCTGCCTCTAAGTTCTCCTCAGGTAGAGACTTGGCGGCGTCTTCCTCATGTACCCATGCCCGATCAGGTATGATCACGGTCCTTCCGCTCCTGAGGGACATATGATTAACATTATCATACGAAAGGATCTCGTGTTCAGATAGAGAATAATCTGAATAATATACCTGATCGCGTGGTCGGTGTTGACCCTGATTCAGGCTATTTGGGTTGGACTGAACCTGGGCATGAATTGGGGTCTTTGGCGCCATCTGCTAATCCTGGTGGCGTGAGACAGTTCAGATCTGTTCTGATATCCAGGTAATCGTTCTGTATTTGCTGGACCCTATCAGTCAAAGTCTGGATGGCCAAGGTGAGGGACTCCAATTTACTAGTGGGCGAGGCCTGCTGTTGTTGACTAGAGGATGAGTGATTCAACTATCTATACTGGCCCTGCTGACCTTGCCGATACTGCTGCGGGTGGGAAGGTGCAGTGTAAGGTGGTGGAGGGCCCTGCTGGTCCGAGTGGAATGTGCGTTGCTGCTGGTGCTATTGAGGCTGGTATCCTTGTCCTGGTTGGGACTGTACAAAGCAGGTGTGGGGACGGAGCTGGTTTCCTGGTAAGCTAGGGAAGGTCGGTGTGGCTGACCGTTCCCTATCCCCGACTGTCTACCGACAGGGGTCCACAACCCGTTGATCTCGAACACCTGCAGAGGCTCCTCGTAGACGGACTCCACCCGTGGGGGTGATTGCTGCTCCTGTTGAGTGTATTGTTGCTCCTCCACCCAGCTACTCTGAGGCCCCTGTACCTGCTCCTGTACGAGATGAACTCGATGTACAGGTATAGGTGGTGCAGAAGGGCAGGTAGTCGCATCTTGGCTACCTTCTCAGTCAATTCCTCCACTTGTTTCGGCAATCGTGAAAGCACCTCAAGGTCAGTTACCATCTTATGGATCTGTTCTGCCATAGTGAGCTTATCATCTATTATCCCCATGCTAGGGATTAGGTCATCTGTCATATCCGCTACAGTCCTCCTCGATGTCTCGTTAGATAGGATTGAGGGAGACACCTGATAGGCCCTGGTGGCCTGAGATCTGCCTATTTCCGCCATCTACTCTAGAATCTTCCATACAAATCTTCATTTTTATTTAGATAGCTTCCTCCGCAGGCTGCACTCACTAACCCTTGCATTTCCGGGTTCATACCACAGAGCAAGGTCTGGACTAAAATCGCCTTTGTAATGCCATGGCAGGGGCATTTTTGTGTCAAGTCATTGAATCTATCCTAGGCTTCATGGAATGGTTCGTGGGGGCCCTGAGAAAAGCTAGAGATCTTCATCCTCATCTAGTTTGTCCTAATGAGTGGGTAGAACTTCTTCAAAAATAAATCTTTGAATTGCCTCCAGGTTGTGCATCTAACCCCGAGATTCTTCAGCCAATGGGCAACCTTATCTCTTAAGTCAAACGGAGTAGCCTTCATCCTGATGTAATCTTGTCCAACCCTAGGATGGCTAAGGTTGTTACACACCAACTCGAAGTCTCGCAAGAAAACATATGGTTCTTCTGTAGCATTTCCATTGAACTTCGGTAGCAGACTAAGGAAATGGGGCTTCAGCTCAAATGCCTCTCGGGGTACCTCATGTACGAGCCAACTATGCATCTCATTCTCAGGCTGGTTGTAGGCATCTACCATCGGTCTATATATTCCACCTACCTCAATCACCTATCCCATCCCAACCATAAGATCTGCATTCAGCTGCTCGGCTCTAGCTAAATGGGCAAGGACTTGGTGCATAGGATCATCTCTATGTTCCTCTTCGTCTGGATTTTTCTTAGGCATCTTGTCCTCTTCACATGGGTAAAGAATGTGGTCTAGGTTAGAGGACGTAGTAATGAAAACATTCTCACCGAGGCGAAGGTTTTCCTCTGTGAGATGAGAGGAGAGAAAATGAATGGTTTGAGGGTAACCATCCTGAGAGTGGGGGATCCCGAACTCAAGAGGATCATTAGCTCGGGTTGGCCCAAGTTGCGCTTGGGCTGATGAAGATGAACTTCGTGAGGTGTTCGATGAGAGATTTGCGAAGCTTGAGTAAATACCCCCCAGTCAGTCATCTTTGATGGCAAAAAGAAGAATCGAGAGCACAAGTGTGTAAAGATAGGATTTGACTCCTACCTAAAACAAGCAAATGAATCACAAACCTTGAGTTCACAATCAACACGGTGAAGGACCCGAAGACAGATCTAATTAATCTGGTTTATTTTAAGTGTGATTTTTCAGATAAATAGCAAGAATTACGCGACCTATAGGGAAGTCGTCTCAAAGCCGGATGCGTCTCCCCTGTTTAACCTGTCGCCTAAGATACCAACTCCCTTCCTTTCTTCGCTCCTACTACCAGTTGAGAAGTTCAAGGACCTGCCTCTATCTACCTACCGAAGTAGGCAGAGGCTGACAAGGCTTATAACTTTGCCCCGGAGGGTTACTAGCAACTTGTCACGGTGCACCGCAGTTTCACCCCTATCCACCTACCGGAGCAGGCGAAGGCTACTTGGCATTGGTCATTCGAACCTCAAATAGTTCAGCCTGTGATATTTGCTAGGATCGGGGTACGTGATATGGAATGTGGGATTTTGGCTCTGCCTTAGGGTATGCACGCACACTCTGTACCCTCACTCATCCTGAAATCAAGGTCAGGGTTATTCTCCCGCAAACAGAATTTCTGATTTTATGTTGATTTTTTGGTCAATTTGTTTAGCAGTCCCAATTTTAAGTTAGATGACCACTTGATTAGTCCAACACACAAGGCACGCCTATCATCTGATCCCAATTTCCTTTAATCCTAAGTTAGAAAACCAAGGGGAAGGAGTCGAGAAAAGCCGATGCACGATAAAACGATGATGTATGCCAAGTTCAGAAGACTTATAGTGATCCTCGCGCTCTACATGCGAGATGAAAAACATAATTGAAATTGTATTTAAATGAATGCAAGCGAGAAAATCCGCTCTTAGACAAGCAGTTCTATTAGCGAGTGAAGAACAAGTTAGATTTGGCTACATTCCTGCGGTCTAAGTGCGTCTTTTAATGGTGAAGTGTGGTCGTAAATATTACAAGCACAAACAGTCCTAAGAAATCTCTAAGAGCCGTGAGTGCAAGTTCTATCCTATATCAAGCAACCACACAACACACAGAGACTCTTTTTATTATTCACTTACACAAGCGAAAACCCAAACGGGAACCGTTGTGCAAACCTTTTTTACAAGTTCTCTGAAAAACCACTCAGTTCAAATCGATGCAGGTCTTCGGCTCGCCTGACGAATCGCCTTTGATTCCTCGTGTTTATTGTACAAAAATAAATGATGGTCAGATAGAGGACGATGCAAAATAAACAAATACTGGAAATAACAAAAAAATATTCACAAGAAGAACCAGGAATCAGACTACCCGGGGATGGAAAATCTAAGATCTAAATCTTCTAAAAATTAACCTAAGCCGTGCCTCCCCGGCAACGGCACCATTTGAAAAACCCTAGATTACCCTTCTTAATTCAACCGGATTAACAATTAAATTTAATGATGTCGTTGCAGTCGGGTAAAATCGATCTTGTCAAAACCACTTTGATTAATATGTCAATTAAACACAAGCAGAAATTTTTTTATTTTACTTGAACAAGTCCAAGGTCAAACTCAGGGAGTCAACTTTCTCCTTAGATTAATTTAAAGTTGATTCAGACGTTGGGTTTTCAGGAGAATATATTTTTACGATTTTTTATGCAACTGAAAATGTAAATGTAATTTAGACCAAGTTCGAGGGTTAAAATGTAAAGTATAATCAAATTAAGTCCAAAAAATTATGAAACTTGGCCATAATGTTAAATCCAATGAAATGAAGCTACCTATTTTTTTTTTGGAATTTTTCGACTTCATATGAATTGACTATGAATTAAATATGAATGCAGGGTGGTTTTCACAAAATTAATTTTAATAAATATCAAATTAAATCATTTTCAGAGATAAAAATTATCCTAGATACTTATATGTGAGATGAATCCAGGAAAATTACTAGACCTCAAAACTGATTAATTTAGGACCAATTAAAAATCAATAATATAAAACACCAATTAATTTATTAAGGCCTCGTTATGCATGCAAATGATATGATTTTTGGGTAAAATGTAGAACTACTAAAGTAGACCTATTTTGAATTTTTGGTGATTTTTGGAGCAACAATAGATTTTATAATCAATTAAAGGCAAACAATGGAAAAAATATGCTATTTTCAACAACAACAACAATAACAAAGCCTTTTCCCACAATTAAGTAGGGTCGGCTACATGGATTCTACGCCTCCATTCAGATCTATTTTGGGTCAATCTCGGACTTATATCCAACAAACTAAGATCCCTTCGTATAGTCTCTTTCCAACACTTCTTGGGCCGTCCTCGCCCTCTCTTAGCCGGCTCAACATCCCAACACTCGCATCTCCTAACCGGTGCATCAGTTGACCTTCTTTGCAAATGACCAAACCATCTTAAGCGGTTTTCTCGCATCTTATCCTCGATCGGAGCTACACCAACTTTCTTTCTGATTGCATCATTCCGAATCCGATCTTTACGTGTATGTCCACACATCCATCTTAGCATTTTCATTTCTGCTACAGCCATTCTCTGCACAAGTCTATGGTTCACATGCCAATATTCAGAACCATAAAGCATAGCAGGTCTCACGGCTGCTTTGTAAAACTTTCCTTTAATTTTTAAAGGCATTTTCTTATCACAGAGAACAACGGAGGCTCCTCTCCACTTTAGCCAACCTGCATTTATTCTATTAGTAACATCTCCATCAATTTCCCCATCATGTTGCAAAATAGATCCCAGATATCTAAAAGAATCTCTCTTCTGGATGTTATCGTCACCAATCTTCACCTCGATTCCTTCACCATTGCTTCCATCAAAGGTGCATTCCATATATTCCGTCTTAGCCCTACTTATATGAAAACCTTTAGTCTCCAATGCATGTCTCCAAACCTCAAGCTTCTCATTTACTCCATCTATAGTCTCGTCAATCAACACAATATCATCAGCAAATAACATACACCAAGGTAACTCATCCTGAATGTGACTTGTCAACTCGTCCATAATCAAAGTAAAAAGAAATGGACTCAAAGTTGAACCTTGATGTAAACCAATGTTGATATCAAAATAGTCAGTCTTCCCCGTCGGGGTCCTTACACAAGATAAAGCCCTATCATACATATCCTTATTTTCAACTAAAAGAATTATATTAAATACTTTGAAGCTCACAAAAATATAACAAGCATTCCCAATGATAAAGTCTAAGATGTTCTACAATATACAATTTTTAGAATTAAGAAATGATGCTAAATAAATGTTTAAATAAACATGCAAACACAGGGGTATGGATGCAATACAGAAAATAAATTGATTAAAAAGAAAACGTGCTGACAAGACTGAAGTGAAATTACCTAAACTGATGAGGACTTCGATGCAAAAGACCCACGAGATCACGTGCCAATCACATGATGCTAAATGGGGAGGACGTGAATGTAATTTCCAGAACTTGCAGGTGCACGACTGCAAATTACCCACCGTCCGCACGTACAGGTCACGTGAGCTGTTGGTTCGACAGTTGATTCGGAACAGACCTACACGTGACTGTCACCGACGCTTCGGTGGAACCCGAAGCTGAGGTCAGAAGAGGCTCGGAGAGGAGGTTTGGATGTCGACGTAGACGATTACTGGATATCGGATCTTAGAGATCGAGTGGCTCCTGGTGAACCGCCTGATCAAGGAAATCAGATGGTTGCTATAGCTTGTGGCGGAAGCGACATGGATGAGTGATAGCCATTGGATGATCACCGGGGAGGTGAATCCAACGACAGCTATAGCTCCAGATCTTCTTCCTCCGTCATGGATAGCTCTGCCTCCTCCTAACGTGCTTGGAGAAGATTCCCAACCACTCCTGATCGGTCACTTGTCATGGCTTAAGCGTGGCGGAGCAGCTCGAGTACTTGGAGTGTCTTTGTTTCTCTTAGACGCCGGAAATAGAGCTCGCCAAGGATGCTCCGACGACAGCTCCGACCAATGATGAAATAGGTACATTCGGTTTAGTATATAGCCGAGGTGCAGTGCATTTGATATTATGGATGAAGTGGAGTGGTACGGAGGCCTTGTGAGGCGAAGAAATGGATGACCTAGGTGCTCCTTCGTCGTGAAGGGCGGAGCAGTTGTCGGAGGTCGTGATGGATCGGGAAGATGAGTGGATGGATGCGCGAAGATGGTAGATACGAGGGGAAGCTCAATCAATGGTCAATGGAGGGTGATACTGAGCGGGGAGACCTAATTAATTCAGGTAAGATCAGAGGAAATGCGATGAAGAACCAGAGATGAAGAAGAAGAATTATACTTGGAGATGGATAGAGATTGTTTGGGATTAGAGGCTCTGGGTGGAGCCCCGGTCGTCACTCTAAGGCCGACAAATGCCTAAGCTCGAGCAGCTCTAAGGTGGAGCTGCAACACGACGAAACCTCATCGTGGATCACGCCGTAGAATCCCTGTCATTGCTCGATAACTGACTGGATCTCTATCACAGATCAGGAGATTAGAGCTCGAGGTTCTCTCGTGTAAAGGCAGATGAGGTGTGGGGGCATCGATGATGGAGTATTTAAAGGTTGAAGTAGTGGTGCCGTTGTCATTGTGACGCGACTTGCGTGGAGATTGTGGGACGAGAGGGGAGATGTCGTGAGACGAGTGGTTAGTCGTGAGGATAAGGTATGAATGGGCTACGTTGTGGAGTGGCTGGCGGGTGGAGAAGATGGCAGATGAGGTGGGGGAAATGAAAAGGGGGAGACTGACGTGAGTGGTGGGCGATGTGGGTAAGGGAGCAATGGAGGAAGAAGAAGGGTTCTCCGCCATTGGATCTAGCGATCCAACGACCAAGAGGGAAGCACTAACAAGCGGTTGAGATTAGATCTAGGGCGGTATGATCGGAGGGCGCAGAGAGCACCACGTGGCGCGATGGGATGAAGACGCTAACGGACGGTGGAAATGGAATTAGGGATAATGATCGGAGGGTGGATACCAAGGCAGGATGTGACGGCTGAGATGGGAGCGCTCAGAGAAGATCAGGCGGCTCTGGATGCGACACGTGGCAAGCTAAGGTGAAGGCGGAGACGAGCGGCTGAGATGTGATCTGGCCCTTGATCTAGTGGCTGAGAAACAAATAAGAGTGGGCGTCACGGATCTGATAAGGAGAGGACGATTGGACAGTCGGAAAAAGAGGGGCGTGTGACGCGTAAGAGACCGGGCCGTGTGGCGCAACCAGAAGGCGCCACGTGGCCCAATCATATTATTCCGATGAAGAATGTGAAATAAGAAGGAGAAGGAGGTCGAATTTGGAAAAACCCAAAACATGAAAGTTGTTCGATGAGATCTACAAGTTTCATGTTGGCCAAAAATGGAGACAAGGTCAAAGAAAGGGAGAAAATATAAGGGTAAAAATGCCAATAAGTACAATATACAATAGGGCCCCAAAATCCAAGTTTCACATACGAACTCCGATTTTAATGAAATTGGTCTTGTTCTGAAGGTCTTTGAATGTATATTACTTTAAAAGTGAGTAGACCTAAATCAGACACTGTATGAGAGAGATATGCTCATTTTAAGGCTCCTAGTTTCAAACTTGGACTCGTGTTTTATTGATCAATTTTACAAGTTAGTATTTTTTTATATTTTTCTTTTATTAGTGTTAGTAATATATACACTATAGAGTTGATTTTATTGGATTTGGAGTTAGTACAAAATAGATATAAGTATGGTATTTACATGTGATTTTTACAAGTGATTTCGGCTTCTTATTTAATACAAATATGAATGCTAAAATGCATATATTATTTATGCATGCATGAATGCTAATTATGCAATATAAGTGGAATATGCAACTAATTACTCAGGAACAAAGCTCTATTTTCAGCTTTTAGAGTGATGAATCACAGATTCATCAATGTACACCTTTGAATGTTAGTCTTTTGAACTTATTTTTTTTCAATGCACCTATTCTTATAAAGTTGTTGCAAATGCACACCTTTGTGTGCAACGATATACATTTAATAGTGTATTTTTGCCTTGTTACACCGGAGTATATCTTTTTGCACTAACATGACATTGAGTTGAAGTGCTCATTCAATCATTTTGAGTGAAGTATTTTTAATTTTTACAATTTTTAGGGTGCCCTTATGCCTATAAAAGGAACATACACTCTACTTATTGAACACACACCAAGAGCACAAGTTTTCTACTGACTACTACACTCTTCCCACTCTTATGAAAAATCTTGTGGGCTCGAAAGATGCTTTTGCCCAAGCAAAGCGTTGACAGTTCTTCGCGTTCTTTTGACTTTTTGTCTTTGCTCTCAGAAAGCCTTCTCCTCATAAGTTATTCACAGTTTTCAATTTTATCTCTACATGTTTCCAAGGCTTTATTAGAATAATTGTATTTTATCTTTGTAAACGCATTTCTTTTCGTAAGGAAGATAAACCCTTAGTGTGGTTGTGTACACTGAGATATTTTGTGTGAAAGCCTTTATTCTTATGTGGAAGATAAAATTTGTTATGTATCAGTATCAACACCTTTCTTCTTATATATGATAAATACTAATAAGTTGTGTGGTTATAAGAAGGTACAAACTACACCAGAAGTAGTTCAGTTTAGTGAGGTATTTGTAATCCTTGATAAGGCCAAACTCAAGCAAATGATGCAGACTCAAATTGGATGAACCTGTCTAAATCTCGATGTATTGTGGTTTACTTGGTTGGCTAATTTGTTTGTTAATTGATCATCGCTTCGTATAAACACTATTCACTCCCTCCAGTGTTTCTTCAACATCAAGAGACAAAAATGATCCTGACAAAATTCTTCTTGGTCATGAGAGCAAAGGCCAAAATTTATTGTATGTATCATTTTCTAACAAGCCTAAATTTATCTTGACAACCTAGTATTTACTTTACCATGTATATCCATTGGACCCAATAATATGAATGCCTATGAAGAAATCCACAATATTCCATGTTTCGTTCATGAGTACTTTCATTTCTTCTCAGATTGCTTCTTAACAATGAGATCAACCACCACTTACAAATTTTGCTATCTCCACAAGACTAAAGGATACCATGATAAGTGGTAAAGGCATCAGATCCATAGATTGAACCCTAAGAATTTGAGTCCAAATGTTCTCAAATTCAAGGTTCTGACCACTAAGAAAAATGAAGTTGTATGTCTTCGAAAGTTGGTCCCAATATTGTTGTTGGTTCCTTAAGAATCCCAATCATCCTTAACATAGTAATCTAAATGCTTTTAAATGGATTTGAGAACCCACTAAAAGCTTTCCATTATTATCTCCCCTTAATGGAGATCATATATCCCATGAGTTTGATGGTAATATTCTGCTATTGTTAGATTATACTAGATAGAGCAATTTAGAGGCAAGTCATCGTTATGATCAAAGTTTTTAACTTCATAGACATGGAGTTAACGATCTAACCCTTTACTTGATTGTCCCCGAGATCCCATCTCTTCCATTTTGGATCACCTTTCTTCGGAGCCTTCTTGATCTCCATGAGATATCCAATGCGTCTACAAGAAAGGATTTTTAAGCAACACAAAATATTAATTATCTTTATGAGTTTGGTAGAGGTGATATGTACACATACAATGGGGTAACTTCGAAGGAGAGGTGGAATTGATCTTGTCTTCTCCAACTTCAACTCTTCATGTAACGTCCTGGGTTTAGGTCCCCGGTCCGTTATCGAGGAAAACTGGCCCTGACAACTTGTTGGGTTCGGGCCCAAATGGACCCGTTGACAACTACCCAAAGTGCTTAAGCCCAAGTTGTCAAGTAGTAATCCTCACCTCACACTTTGTGAGTTTTAGATGTGGGACTATCTTTGGGGATATGGGTGTTACAACCTCCCCCACTTATATTCGCAACGTTCTCATTGCGACATGGCTCATCACTTATTCATAGCGATAGTGGCGGCTGCACGCTCTAGGTAGCCATTTCCTCCTATCTCTCTGTAGGGGTGGCTCCACCTCTCGGGTAGCCCTTGTGAGATCGTCAAGGTACGTCTCCTCGATATTCTTGTAGAGAGAACGAGAGGAGAGATAGGGATGAAGATTGGAAGAGGGCTTACTGTGGCGAGGTGATTCTCGGATCGATGATTTTCCCTCCCTATGGGCAGGTTTATATGGGACGTATGCCCTCGCCAAGTCCGCCCTCTCACACGTCCATGATTAGGGTCCTCCGTGAGACCCGGTCATCGCAACCGTCGACCGCGTAACCGCCGTCGACGATTCTTGATCATGCACTCATTGGACTGTTCTTCATCTCCCACTTGACCGCAATGGTCAAGTCAATCACACTTCCATTGTTCGTGTTGTGCATGGAGATGTCAACATTGAGGTTCATTATTCACGAAGAACTCTTCCTTGAATCAAACATTCCTGAGTCCCATTAAACCAAATGTTTAATGTATGTTCCTGCTACTATTCTCTTAGTTCGGGAATCAACCAACATGTCACTGGTAGATATGTAGGTTACCGTGATTTCTTGCTTCCCCACTCTATGTTGTATATAGTGATATTGGATCTCAATGTGTTTTCCTTTAAAATTATTAGCCCCACTATTAATCAAGTTTATCGTAGCTTGATTGTCACAATACATTTCAATTGACCCTTTGACTAATTCGAGGCTTAGGTTCTCTAAAAAACGCCTGATCCACACATCATGAGTAGTGGCCAAGCTACATGCAATGTACTCAGCCTCCTGTGTATGTCGAGATACACATCATTGTTTCTTGCTACCCCAAGAAATGGCTGCACCACCAAACATGAACAGGTAACCCGGCGTGGATTTTCTATCATCCACATCTCCTCCGAAATCGGCATCGGATTATCCTACCACTTCAAGCGATTATACTTGATACACAAGTTTCAGATGTACTGTCCCTTTCAGATATCGAAGAATCCTCTTTACAGCTTCCCAATGCGCTGGACCGGGATTGCTTTGATATCTACTGATTAAGCTTACTGGATAAGCAGAATCAGGTCGAGTACATATCATTGCATACATTAAACTTCACATCGCTTGTGCATATGGTACATCTAAAGGTTTCTGCCCTTTTCCAGGACACTGACTCTTACTGAGTCTCTTTCCATCACAAGTGGCGTTGGAGCTGGAGTGCTATTCTGCATTCAAAATCTCCTTATATGGTATGTAAATATCTTTCTTGACTAAGGCTCAATGTCCTTGAGTCTGTGTCTCTTGCTATTTGAATTCTAAGAACATAGGATACTTCACCCATGCCCTTCATCTAAAATTCATTGCTCAATTTCTGTTTGATTTCATTGAGCATTTTTATGTCATTACCTGCAAGCAGAATGTCATCCACATACAATGACATGATTGCAAATCTGCTCCCACTCTTCATGATATATATACAATTATCCAATTTATTTGAAACAAATCTAAATTGGATAACTTTCTCATGAAATTTGAGATACCATTGTTGTGAAGACTGCTTCAAGACATATAATGACTTTCTTAACTTGTAAACCTTTTTCCCCTAACCTTCAACCTGAGATCCATCAGGTTGTCGCATATAAATCTCCTCCTCTAATTCTCCATTAAGGAAGGCCATCTTTACATCCATTTGGAACAATTCCAAATCCATATATGCGACTATAGATAAGATCATCCGAATGGATGCAAGTTTATCTACTGGAGAGTTGGTTTCCTGGAAATCTATTCCAGCTTGCTGAGTATAACCCTTGGCAATTAATCTGTCTTTGTATTTGTCAACATTACCATCAACTTAGTACTTTTTCTTGAATACCCACTTACTTCCTATGGATTGCCTATCTTCTGGCAAATCACATAATTCCCAAACACCGTTTCACTCGATTGGGTCCAACTCATCCCTCATGACGACCGACCATGATTCCGACTCAGACGAAGCCATAGCTTCATCAAAGGATATGGGATCTGTACAATCCATGACATCCTCGTCTACGGTGTAACACGACGCCTCACATCCATAAAATGGTAATCTTCCATCCATGCGGGTTGTGTTCTGGATCTCTTGTTGTCGATTATACTCGTGGGTTGTTTGGTTCCATCCGCTTCCTCTAAAGGGTCGTCATGATCTATAGATTCATTCTCTATATTTGGGTGATTGATATCATCTTCAAGTTCTTGTCTAATGCTCAAGTCGTCTTCATTGTCTTGTAGGACAATCAGAGGATTTGATTCCTCTACTTCATGCTCTTTTTCTTCATGAATTTCAAGGAAAGTAGCATCATGACTTTTGATCAGACCTTTAGTTTCATGGAAGAACCTATATCTTTTAGAATGTTTACTATATCCAATAAACTTGCATTTTAATGTCCTGAAGTCTGGCTTGTCCCTAAGTTGACTCAGTACCAGAACATGTGCAATACATCCTCATTTCTGGAGATGGCCCAATGTAGGCTTTCTGTCATTCCATATTTCACATGGTGTTGATTCTACGGACTTGGTGGGAATCCTATTCTGTATGTAGTTCGTAGTCAACACTGTCTCTCCCCAGAATTTCTTGGAGAGTCCTGAGTGTGAAAGCATACACCTTACTGAATTCATCAAGGTTCAATTCTTTTTTTCAGCTACACCATTCTGTTGTGGTGTATAGGGCATTGTAGTCTGCCTACGAATGCCTGCTTGAATGCAGGTATATTCCCGACCTCTATCAGTCCTAAGGGTCTTGATTGGTTTTCCCAATCTTGTCTCCACTTCCGTATTATATCTTTTAAATGTTTCAAGTGCTTCTGACTTTCTTCCTAATAGATAGACATAGGAGAATTTGAGTAATCATCAATTAATGTTATAAAATATTCCTTATTTCTATGAGTGCTGATGCTTAGTAGTCTACATATATCCGAATAGATCAAACCTAGTAATTCTATAGATCGAATTCCGGTTGAGAAGGGTTTTCTCATCATTTTACCGGTTAGACAGTGTTCGCAGGGCAATGTCCTTG
Source organism: Ottelia alismoides (assembly GCA_037367405.1). Taxonomy (NCBI): domain Eukaryota; kingdom Viridiplantae; phylum Streptophyta; class Magnoliopsida; order Alismatales; family Hydrocharitaceae; genus Ottelia; species Ottelia alismoides. The sequence continues at coordinate 75,792 of JAZKJV010011374.1, forward strand.
CACCCGTGATCTTAGGCAACATATTTGCCTTAATCATTTGATCCATCTTAGAATATCTGGATGACTCGGTCTCATGTGTCACAAGTCATACTCAGACAAACAGTACAACGAATACTCAGAAGAGACATTCATTGATTCACTAGAGTTTATTACAGGAAGACAAAATAGGTCATGCTCGGGTACAAACTTTCCCATCGCATAGACCTTCTTATTCTTACCTATAGATACAACTTATTGTAAAAGCAGACTTCGAAATCCTTCTTGAGCAGCACTAGCACAGAAATCAGGTTCCTGCGTATCCCTGTGGGATATAGTACATCATTCAGTACCATAATGTTATCCCCCAGGTCAAGTTTGTATGTCCCAACACCTTCTACATCCAAGTAGGCGTTGTTTCACATGAAGATCCTCTGTTCACCTTTGCTCAGCTCCTTGAAGTCCACCAGACCCTCCTTCGTCTTCGCGATGTGTTTGGTTGCTTCAGAGTCGATCTACCAGCCGTCACTATCCGTGATGACGGAGTTGCATTCCACAACAACCACGAATTCTATTTTCTTCTTGTCTTTATTTTCAGGCATCTTAGAATTTCCTGGCTTCTTCTTGTTGGGGCAATTGACCTTGAAATGATCATATTTGCCACAACCGTAGCAAGAGCCACGTGGGTATTTCCCACTCTTTCCCTTAAAATTCGCCTTGGAGGGGCCCGACCTTTTCTTCGCGTGCACGACATTTGCTTCTTCTTCTTCTTCTTCCTCGACCTCAAAAATCTCAACTTTCGATCTTTGCTTAGAGAGGTTCTGCTCAATTGCTAGCTGGGCAGGTAGTTCCGTCACAAACTTAATGTTGCCATTCATCCTCAGAGATATGGCAACCATATCGAATGACGGTGGGAGACTTCCTAGTATGGCTGTGATTTGCATCCTTTCCGGAATCACGCAATCAACAACCACAAGATCCTTGGCCATCGCGATCAACTTGTTCACGTGCTCGAGGATGCTTTTAGATTCCTTCATTCTACACAAATTGTACTTGTGTAGAGAAGCTGGACGCTCACTTCCGACTTGGAGTGATATTTCTTTTTAACCACGGTCCAGAGCTCGTAAGCTGATTCACAAGCCTAAAAGACCCGAATCAGGTTCAAATCCATGTGGGTCAGCATAAAGCTCCTAACCCTATTATCTGTTTTCTCTCACTATTCGCGGGACCTAATTTTCTCCATAGTTGGATTTTCAGATAAGGTTGAGCCAGGTTTGTCTATGATAGTGTGTATGCTATCATGCAACAGGCCATAGTAGATCTTTGTACTCCATAATTCGTAATTAGTACCGTTAAGGTACTCTATTTTTTCCTCCTCAGTGGCAATAGTCTTGCTTGTCATATTTGATCTAATGAAATACATGTAAGTTCATATGAAATTGAGATATCTAACAAGAATAAGTAAAGTTTTTTTGATCTAATGAAATAGATATAAGGTTGGAATAGTTGAACAATTTAAAACTTTAAGGGAAAAACAACTATTAAGTTGTGATTTATAAATTGAAGCATGTTTTACTTAAGGTAATCAATGATATTTTTAATAACTTTGATAAGATTAAAAAATGAAACCTCTTAAAGGGCTACTTTAATTCAACCAACAAAAAAGGTGCTAACTTTTATCTTAAACTTCAATAAGCACGTTAATGACCAAAAAATCCAATGAATTAAAAATGGAAAAAAGTATTTTTACAAAACAGATCTCTATTCCAGGTTAATGAACACATACAATAGCAATAATAATAAAAAACTGATACAACTTAATAGGAATAAGAAAAACTAATTTTTAAAAGAGACAATCAATAAAAAAGTAATAATCAGATGGGCCAAAGAAAAGAAAATCAATAGATCCACATAATCTTTTAATTAAACAAAACACATATAAAAAAAGGGGAAAACCTTCAACGTTTAAAGTTCAAGATGGTTTAATTTTTAATATTAGGAAGATGCAAGTGGTTTCTTGCTAAAAAGACAGTGCAATTAATCAATCTTACTCTTTTGTTTTAAACTTAGCCCGTGATTCTATATAATTAAAAGGTTAGTTTTGAAGGTAAAATAAAAAATGCAATTTATAATTATACTGCAATAGCAAAAAAAACAAGCTAACCCTTTTTTTTAAAAAACTTGGTGATTAGAGTATCTTAAAAACGAGGTCAAAAAAAAGTTAAAAACCCTTTTTAATTTGAATGAAGCACGAGTGTTGTTCTACAGTTTTTTATAAAATCACGACTATATACGAAGCAGGCAAGCTCCATATGATTAAAAAAAGATATTAAAAAGGAAAAAACGCCCCTACTTAAAAAATAACTAGTTTCCCACCCGTGCATTGCACGGACGGGGGAGTGCGCTTCTCATAAGATAGACAATGAAAAAAATTATTTTTATATCTGATATTTACAATGTTATTATATTTATATAAGAATAATTATATGATGAATTTATTGTTTTTACATGAAAAAACATAGATCAATCATCCGATGATTTATACATGTCAAATACTCTAACTTAGACGCTTTATGGAGTTTTGGAAGCAGCGGGGCATGCATTGTAATGTTGCAGTTAATTGGCAGAACTTTTCAGAGGATATTTGATAGTTATATATTGTGATTGTAAAAGCACTGTGGACATGACAATAAGCCTTCTCCTTCACGTGTAAGAAGATTTATTGAAGGCATATTGACGAAGTGTTTTTTGATCCATTTCAACAAAGAATATATATATATATATATATATATATAGGGCTTATCTAGAGAGCACTGTGCACATTTGAGACTAAATGAGCCCATCTTTAGAATCGTTAGATCCTAATCGTATGGTTTAAAATTAAATAATAGAGAATGCGAAATTAGCAAAATGATAACAGCGCACGCGAAATCCTCGGAGAGTAGTTTCCTTCCTTAACGAGTAATTAACGTTTGTTTAATACCAAAAAAGACAATCGAGGCTTCTTTCTTGCCGATTCACGGATGACCATCGGAGAAACCCTACTTCTTCTTCGACGACGATCTTTGGTTGAAGTCCATCGACGATATACGTAAGTTTTTTTGTATTTTAACTTTAGCTCAGTTAGTTTTAATCTACTACAAACGAAATATAAAACATATGAAAACATTTCAATCGTTTAATATGTTAATATTATCATTTTGAATAAAGATGTTGCTAATCGCTGCTAAAGAGGTATTTTCGATCTCAGAATTATCGCTCATACGTCTTAATAGTCTTGCTCTAGCACCTTAGTTCATATGCTCGAATAGTTTTTCATAGTGTTACTAGTAATTCTCTCTAATATTAATAATTTTAATTCTTACCTTAACATGTTACTAATGTTACCAATCATCTTTTTATAAATTACTATCTTTCAAAACTTTATTACTTAATATTCAATACATATTAATGTTCGATTACACAATTTTACTTCTACAACATAAAATCTTACTAAAGGTTTCTTTCGTTCTTAATAAAATCACTTATGGTTTGTAATGCACATAATGTCATTTCATCTTTTTGAGAATACCAATCGTATATATATGAGTTACTTAACATCCACTACAATATTACGAATCGGGGCTATAAGTTTTACTTGTTGCCGATAGTGTTACTTGTACATGTTAAAGGGTTACCGATTTAGTTCAACAAAGTTACCAATGCTTGGGTCTATAGTTACTAATGTATGTGATCAAGTTACCAATGCTTGTGTTACTTATCATCCACTACAATATTACGAATCGGGCTATAAGTTTTACTTGTTGCCAATAGTATTACTTGTACATGTTAAAGGGTTACTAATTTATGTGAACAAAGTTACCAATGCTTGAGTCTATACTTACTAAAGTATGAGATAAAATAATCAATGCTTGTGTCGATTAAACATTCTTACTTCTGCAAAGTTTAATGTTAGTAAATGATTAATTCGATATTACCAGCATTCACAGTAATTCTTATTGGACATACTCTGAATACTTCATTTGCATATTACCAGATGCGATAAATATGAGTTACTGATAACCATTGCAATATTACATGTCGTAGATATTACTTTTACCAACGCTTATGTTAAAAGTTACTGCTGAATGTGAGATTATTACTTCTTTTCTATTGGAGCAATTACAAATACAATTTCAAGTTCACGATGTTACCAATGCAAGGGTGTATTTCTTTTAGGTTATTCTTGTTCTTCAACTTCGCTCTGGGAGTAGTCGTTCGTTTGGAGGTGGCAGAAACACTTCTTCTTTCATCCTGATTGAAGGTCTACAAGGTTGAATAGCGAGCGGAAGTTTAAAGAAGGAACCTAAAATCGGTATGAATTCAACTATGAATTACTCGTTTGCAAACTATATTATGATTCGTTGTTCAATCCGTGTATGTGCTTATAGAACGATATATGTGTTTCGCTAGGGTTAGCAATTTTGAGTTTCATTTCTTTTTACACTATTTAGGGCATCTGTATTGAATATTTGCGACATGCATGATACAACTTTCAGTATTACAACTTGTTACCTGTTCATCAAATCCATTTATCCTACTTCAGTTATCCTATCTAACAAATTACTAATAAATAACAAGTTGTTACTGATTGTAGCATGGAAGTTACTAACGAATTTGTATTGTCATTTTACAACAGATATTGAGGCAAAGATTACTGATCCAATATTTGTTAATTGTTATATCAATAGATCTCTTCCAAATGGACGAATCAAAAGGTTATCAAGTTTCATACAAGAGGAGAAAGCATGACGTTGTGACAGCTCCAGCAAAAGAAAACCCACTTGGTACAAAATATATAGATTTATACAATTTTTACTCTTTAAAATGTGAAATAACTACATCTTTTGATATAGGCCCTAGCAATGAGGTTGACAAAGCTACTGATCAATCCAATGGTAAGTTATGCTATTAAGTTCTGTTATATCTTGATTATTTGATAATGTACAATATATCATGTATTATATGTTTGTATAATGCAATAACTCAAAAAAATCAATCAAATGTGAAGGATATTGCAAAGATAGAGATAAAAAATTCCAAATTTTGCATAGAAACTGTTCCAGGTAATTGAATATTGAATTAATAATTTATCAATTGTAAATTAGTCAATAAAAAATAACTGAAATTTATCTAAACTTCTTGTGGCACGATATTGTGTGCAGCACTGTTGCTACATTAAACAATTCGTGACCTATCTCGGAAACAATAAATTGACTGGAAGGCAAAAAGACTTGATAGATAGATCTGCTTTTTCAAGGATTGTCTCCATCACAAAACTTGATATCAATTATCAAGTATTGGATTTTATTATTCAGAATTATCAAGGCAATCGAGTTTTCAGATTTGGAGAGAAAGAGCTTACCTTCTCGGACAATGACATAGAATTGATATTGGGATTACCGACATCCGGATTCCCAATTCACCTAAGGGGGTTTTCTTTTGAATGGCCTAGTTCCTTAGAGGATCTGATTTTTCATTCAAACATGTCGCTGAATCGTCACAATATTTGTGATATTCTCGATTCGTTACGTAAGCTCGAAGATGACCATTCTGTGAGGATGTACATTACATATATAATTTCTTTGATGTTTTGTACTTTCTTGTTTCCGAAAATCAACTTTTGCTTCCCACGAGTTTTGTTGAACTACATAGGCTCAATTGAAGACACTCGTTTCTTTAATTGGTCTAATGCGGTTGGCAACATAATAATGAACCGTATAGACGATATTGTTGAAAAAATGAAGATGCGAACAAGTATGGATGGGAAATGCACTGTAGGATACCTCACTGGATGTGCTGCATGTTTATATGTAAGTATATATAATTTCTAATATTGTTAAATGCTTCTATTTAAAAAATACATGATAATAAATTTACCTTTGTATTACAGACATGTGCGCTAGAACATCTCTTTCCATTGCATGCACTGAATCAAAACTTGCTGCCAAGGATACGGAAATGGGCAACTCCGTGCAAAGTTTCAATAGAATAATTCTTATGCTTGGATGAAGACCAGGTAACATATAAAAATACAAATTATAACTTACTAGTCTTTTTGACATAACTAAAAAATCAAGTATAGGAGTTTAAAGTAATTGAATTACCTACTATGTAGAAATTTATTACTGATTAAACTAACAGCAAGTGTACTGGAATTACCTACTGTATGATGTAAAATATTGCTTTATTCATTGAAACATTGTATGATAATTCTTCATGGTCATCCATTAATTCTTTCATTTACAAATTACCAATATCAAGTAGTGAAATTACTGGTCTTCCTGTTAACTATTAAGGATTGTTTTGCTTAATTTTACAAGTTACAATTATTACTTATCAAAATGGTAGGTGATAGTACTAATTTTTTCATTACTACTTACAAGGTACAAGTTACCAAGCTTAAGGAGTGGAATTACTGTTGGCCCTCCATCTTAGAAATAATAATTTATATCTTACAAATGAAATGATACTTCTTACTGGACCTGCATTCATTCTTACATTTTCAAGTTACCAATCGTATATAATGGAATTACTATTCTATAACTCAATTATTACAGATCTTAATGCTTTCTTTTACAAATGTTAAATGTTATTGTTAGTCTTATCAATATTTCTTAAAGAAATGGCATATGTTACTGATAGACTTTTCAATTTCAATTAACGAAATAGTAAATGTTACTGTAAGACTTCTCAATATTACTTAAATTCTGATGAATATAATATATTAATTTTGCTTGACAATTGTGATAACAAAATTTAATGAAAGAAACTATTTTCAATGTTAGATTGTGGTTCATTTAGATTATGAGGAGAAAGAATTATTCAAGGTTGACGCAAACGAATTTATATTTGATTATGAAACCTTCATCAATGAGGGTTTCATTTCAAATGCATACGCCTTGCGTGTTGTTTCTCCCCATACAAAACGCCTTGAAGATGATTCAACAACATCAATCTTGAGGAGTGTTCAAATACAGAAAAGTGGAGAATGTAGTTGTGAAATACATGAGAAGAGAATAAGAGAGTTGGAGGATATCATATCACAACTACCAATCTTAGATGAATTTCAAAGATTAAAAAATGAACATGATGGTACAATAAAAGAGAATGAGAAGCTTAAGATTGAAATATCAGTTCTAAAGCAATGGTTTGAAGATTTCTTTGCAAAATCAATTGCTTCAAAGAGAAAAGAGGAGACTGAACCTGTAAATGTTCAAAATGAGGATAAAGGCAACATAGAATCAAAGAATGATTCACCTTCATTTGACCTCGGTTTTGAAAAGGATTTACAAGAAACAGAGAGGGGCACAATAAAAGGTACTAAGAGAGGAAGGGGCAGAAAATGCATTACTCCCAGTAGTTTGTCAAAAAGAGTAAAATCTAGAAGAGCACAGATGAGAGATGGAAAATAAACAAAGAGCCCGATCAAGAACAAAATTCAAAAAAAGAGAGGAAAACTTGTGAAAAAATAAAACGATGAAGTGTTACAAGTGGAAGATGAAGATGAAATTAGCAAGTTAGAAGATAACCAAGAAATTGCATTAGATGTATGAATCTTATATATTTTTTTTAGGATATATGAAACATCAGTTCAAATTTCTTATAATTAATTTTTCTGTAGGTTTTTAATGTGACACGCATTGACTATCCGAATATAGTTTGATTTCTGAAACTGATAGAAGTATCATTCATGAATTCTTAAAGGATCCGGTTGTCAAGTAAGTTTGTATAAGATATATTATAAGTAATGTTTAAGATTAATAATTTCAATAAAGTTATAGCGTTGTTTCTTAATTAACAATTGATTTTTTTGTCAGTATTGGAGCAACTTTACACAGTCCAAGGGATAATTTTTGCATTGGAAGGCACATCGAAGACCCTTTGTACAACAAGATGGTGATAGATGTGATTTTGGACATATACATGGATATCCTATACACTACTCATCGAGTAAATGAATTGAACGCTCCTTACATCTTTGCAAGCACTGCACAAATGGTAATATTGCATTTCTTTCAAATATAAAATTATTAATAATTTCATAAATGATATTAGAGATCTCTAGATGAACAATGTATAGAAATTTGCTGATTTTATATAAAAAAATTAACATTTTACTATAATGCAGCAATTATTTCAGAAAACTGTCAATGAAGCGATTGTAGAAGATTACGAGCCTTTAAACAATTTATTCACATGCACAAAGACAACGTTCGTACACATAAAGAAGGCTTTTTGTGTAATTCATACTGCAAATCATTGGCATCTTCTGATTTCCGACCTCGATGCGAAAAAGTTCATTTCATACATTTCATTGTCGAGAATGAAAAAACACTGGTTGCATGTAAAGAAATGGGTAACACTCTAAACTCATATTAATCATAATAATAATATTTGAATGAAATTAAATTTTAATTACTATATTCTTTTTTTTGAAGGTTGATTGGATTGCCGAATACTTCATGCTATATACCGATGAACATCTTGAGAACTGGCCGGTGGTTATGGCAAAAAGAATCCCAAAGCAACCAAGTGATTCGATAGACCGTGGTGTTTTTGTGATAAAATATATGGAATACATTTGCAAAGGATCGGAGCCAAACTTTAACATTGAAGATATACCAAGGTTCCACGCAGAGATTGCTTCTATACTACTAAAGTGCGGGGAAAAGAAATGAAGAAATAGGCTCTTCCATTTTTGTGATCATATCTTTTTTTTAATATGTAAGAAATGGGATGTTTTTACTTAGGAAAAAAACAAACATTACTTTGTGTAATTAAATGCTAATGAATATATTATATTTGCATGACATTGGTTATGAGTTGCTTGAGATTGTTCTATTGCTCTATTCATAATCACTGAGCCATTGTATGATTCTTCTTCATGGTCAGCCATTAATAATATCTTTTCCAAATTACCAATTGCTTGTACATGAATTACTGGTCTTTCAGTTAAATATTACTGAAGGTTTTGCTTAAATTTACAAGCTACAAATGTTACTTATCGAAATGGTAGGTGTTACTGGACATCCATTCATTCTTTCATTTTCAAGTTAACAATCGTAAAGAATGGAATTACTATTCTATCGCTCAATTATTACTAATCGTAATGATACTTCTTGCTGTACATCTTGAATGTTTTTAAGCATTTATTGAGAAGACTATCATAATATCCATCCATTCTTTCTTTCATTTTCAAGTTACCAATCGTAACTAATGAAATTACTAGTCTATCCATCAATTATTACGAATTGTAATGCTTACTTTTACAAGTTACAAATGTTACTTAACGAAATGGTATATGTTACTGATAGACTTCTCCGTATTACTTAACGAAATTGTAAATGTTACTAATAGACTTCTCAATATTACTAATGATACTTCTTGTTGTACATCTTGGATGTTTTTAAGCATTTATTGACAAGACTATCATAATATCCATCTATTCTTTCTTTCATTTTCAAGTTACCAATCGTAACTAATGAAATTACTAGTCTATCCATCAATTATTACGAATTGTAATGCTTACTTTTACAAGTTACAAATGTTACTTAACGAAATGGTATATATTACTGATAGACTTCTCCATATTACTTAACGAAATTGTAAATGTTACTAATAAACTTCTCAATATTGCTAAAAATCTAATGAATATATTAATTTTGAATGACTGTGGTTATGAGTTGCTTGAGATTGTTGTACTGTTCTATTCATAATCATTGAACCATTGTATGATACTTCTTACTGGACATCCATTCATTAATTCATTTTCAAGTTACCAATCGCAAGTAATGGAATTACTAGTCTATCACTCAATTATTACAAAACGTAATGCTTACTTTTACAACTTACCATTGTTACTTAACGAAATGGTAAATGTTACTGATAGACTTCTCAATATTACTTTTATAAGTTTTACAAAATACCATAAATATAACTTGAGTATTCCTCCAAAATATATAATGTAATACGTCACTATAATGATACAACACGATAAGAAACAAAACACTACTCTCAAAGTACATAACATATGTATGATCAGTATTTTAAAATTGATTACATAGTCATCTCCTCTATCTCGGAAATATCATCTGCATATCATGTTACCAATAATAAATAATGGAATTACTGGTCTTTACATCAACTATTACGTATCGTATTGCTTACTTTTACAAGCTACAAACGTTACTTATCGAAATGATGGTTAGTACTGATAGGTTTCTCAATATTACTTATAAGTTACCAATCATAAGTATTTTAATTAATATTCTTTATCTCCTTTATTACGATTCGTATTAATTTCTTTTACAATAAACCAATGTTACTGATCGATATAATAGGTGTTACTGATAGTTTTTTCAATATTACATATAAGTTACCAATCGCAAGTATTTGAAATACTGGTCTTTCTCTCAACTATTACGAATCGTATTGCTTACTTTTACAAGCTACCAATGTTAATCAACGAATTGGTATGTGTTACCAAGCGTAAGTAGTGTAATTACTGTTATTATATAAATAATATTCTATATCTTACCAATAGAAATGATACTTCTTACCGGACAACCATTCATTCTTTCATTTTCAAGTTACCAAACGTAAATAGTATAAATACTATACTTAACCTCAAGTAATACGTATCGTATTGCTTACATTTACAAGCTACCAAATTTGCCAAGCGTAAGACTGGAATTACTAATATTCTTGCAAGTAATCATTTATATCTTACCAAAGTACAAATCACTACTCTCAAAGTACATAACATATGTATGATCAGAATTTTAAAATTGATTATATAAATTATATAAAAAATACTCTTCTGGAACAATGAATTATTTGGATTACATCTTGAGCCTTTAATCTCTTCCAGATGCTTAATAGTCATCTCTTATATCTCAGAAATATCATCTGAATAGAAGAAGTATAGATATGAGCATACATATAAAAAATAATTAATGATGATCACATAAATGAATAAATGAATGATAAATTTACTAAATAAATCTTACTTTTACAGTAAGACGTATGTATAGAAAACATCTCTCTTACACCAGAATATTATCTGCATATAATAGATATGGATCTGTTGCAATAAAGGTAAATATATTTGTTATGTTAGAATGCTATATAAAAACCAATGCTTTGATAATCATGAAAAGAAGTACCTCTATTGATTAGCATCAGACTTGGTAGGACAATTTCATGAATCATGTCCAGCATTTACTTTATTGCATAATTTGCATTGTCTACGCTTAGCAGCAGTTTCGTCACCAATAGTTTTCAATCTATTTGTGCTTCCCTTTGGTCTGCCACTTCTTCCTGAACCTTTAGGTCTTACTACGTTGGGATTCTTCACATTGCTAACTGACTTGTCCAGTGTTCCATTTGTGTCATCAGGCTCTTCAACAGTAACACTATAAATTTTGCTTTTAATAGCTTTGACTGTCTCTGTTGCATCTATAAGTACCTTCTTAATGTAATCAAATACTTCTTGGTTACCATCAGCTTCACTAATGAGTTCATTGGACAACACACTTAATTGACTAGAGTCGTCTTCTATTGTCCTCTTTCTGTATAAAGGATAATAACCATTAACCTTGATATCTTTTTTCCATCTTTTCAATAAAAGAGAAGAATCAACATCTAACACATCTCTATGTTTTAACACACTAATGATGTGTCTACATGGAATACCAATTGATTCCATTTTCATACAATCACAATGGAATTTATTGTTGTAAGCATGATAAGAAACTCTGTTAAAACTTTGAATATTGCCAATGGGATACACCATGTATTCTATAATATCATCATCCATTGGAAGTGGAATAACATTCAATTTAATTCCCTCCTTAAGCTCATTTTTAATAATGTAAAACATTGTCTTTGTATAACGCGTAGCAAATTGTTTTTCAATGCTCCACTGCGTATCCAACTTCGGCTTTTTATTTTCAGAATCATTGTCCATCATGTTGACCCGCTCCCTCATTCTCTCAACAGTAATTTGGAATCCGGTCATGAACTCATAAAGACTATTCAACTGATTGACATTGTTGGACAAAAAAGAATTCATGCTCTCACTCCTCTGAGTTGTATTCATGTCGGCGAAAAAGAAGCTTCTCATATATATAGGAAGCCACTTTCTCCTAATACGATACATTACGTTGATCCATTTATTCTTTTTTAAATCACATTCAGTCACTATTCTGCCCCACTCAGCTTCAAAATGTTCTTCATATTCTGCACCCCATATAATCTTATTCAAAGCAGGGATTGCTACATCAGCTTTTTTCGTTATACCAATCCTCTTCTTTATATTGGCTGTAACATGCCAACCACAGTATCTATTCTTTGTAATCGGAAAGACTTCCGTTATAGCCGTATTAATCGATGGGCACTGATCAGTAATTATAGACTTGGGAGGAACCTTAATAGCATCCAAAAAATTTTGGAACAACCATGCAAATGACTCTTTTGACTCATTCATTAAAAATGCATTGTAGAAGAATACAGTCTTGTTGTGATTATTCACGCCACAAAAGGAAGTAAAAATTAGCTTGTACTTGTTGGTATCATATGTGGTATCAAATGTAACTGCATCGTCAAATAATTTCTAATCTTCTATAGAATAAGAATCTATCCACATGCAGTGTGTTAAGGATGAATTATCGTCTTTCTTGTACACATAGAAAAAATCCGGTGTTAAACTCTTACAATACTCAAGATGTTCCAAAAGCATAATCGCATCATGACCATCTGTTTTTTTACTCATATCTCTCTTCAAATTATAAATATCCCTTGCTATAGAGCCAACACGTTCAAAAGGACCGCCTTGCTTGCCCAAAAAAGCTATTTGTTTTGATGTAGGAATGTTAACATCTGTCATGGAAGATAACAAATTCTTTGTGGCCTTATTAATTTTCCTATTAGGTCTTAGGTACTTCTTTTTTCTAGGAGAAACAAGTTTATGATTATGTTCCTCAACAAAAGAAATCACATCCCACTGATTTGATAATGGATTTAACTTCACCGAAAACTTTGCTTTACAACCATAACGACTTATTCCACATCTTCTTTCCTCGCTATCTATTCCTTCTGATTGTGTTTCTTCATCAACCGCAATCAAACTTGAAGCTATCTTCCTTTTTTTAGGAAGTTGAACATAAAATCCTTTCTTCCAGCAAACAAATTTTTTTGAAAGAAATATTCCAGACTTTGCTTTTCCTATCATAAGAATACTCCGTGCTGCTCTTTCGAATATTAAATCCAATTTCAGTGGCATACTTTTCATAAAACAGTTCACAATCCTTAAGAGTTGCGAATGAAATACCCTCTCGAGGAATCATAGCAGGATCTATAGATGAGGTGATTCTTCATCCATTAATCCTTTAGAGCTTTCAAATTCATCAAATTCTACAGATATTGAAATAAATATTCTTATTATACAATAATTCAAATACACATCATTCAAGTTGAATTAAATAAAGATACTAACAGCATTCCAACTGCATTTAAATGTTACTGATGTATATATATAATATTACTTGTTATTTATTTGAGTTGCTAAATTCCCTATTCAATGCAACAGAATTACTAAAGCTTATAATATATATTACTGATCATTATGGAATAGTTAATGGTATGATATATCATCGTTACTAAGTTGCTAAATTCCCTATTCAATGCAACAGAATTACTAAAGCTTATAATATATTACTGATCATTATGGAATAGTTAATGGTATGATATAGCATCGTTACTGAACAACTATATATACATCACAGGATAGTAAGATATAGCTAGAATATGTCAATACTAAATGTACAATTTTACGAAGGTTAATTGTCATTAATTTAATGTTAAAGATTTACTAATGAGTATTATTACTTGTCAATAATAAAAAGTTAACAGTAAATGTTAAAGAGTTACCAATGAACGTTAAATATTTAAAAGGTTACTTGCCAATAATAAAAAGTTAACAGTCAATATTGAAGAGTTACTGATGAATATTGATAATATTACTTGTTATAGATGATACTTGTCGTTCACTTATAGTTACTGGAATGTTATAATATACTTACAAACGAACGTATAAAATTTACTTATTACAAAAAACTGTCAGAAAGTTAAAGAGTTACAAAGGTTGCTTGCTATTAATAAAAAGTTAACAATCAACATCAAAGAGTTACGGATTAATACTGATGATGTTACTTGTTATAATTATTACTTGACGAACACTTATAGTTACTGGAATGTTATGATATATTTACTAACGAATATTTAAAAATTACCTATTACAAAGAACTTACAGATACAATATCAAAAGTTACTGAAAGACATAACAAAGATACCTGATAACATATCAAAATTACTTTCTTCAAAATTTAACTCATTAATATCACTTCGACGTGCATCATCTTCAAGAAGTTCGTTTTCAAATCTTCAGGAATATATCGATCAGATTCTCCACTCGAATGATCCATATATGCAACCTAATGAAAATGATATTAGCAAATAAATTAACACTTAGAGTCGACTATTAAACAATCGTAATACCTTTTTGTGACAACTGTTGTCGCTGAAAGATCCAAGAAGAAAATTCTTGAAATCGATGGATGGTAGAACACGATCCAAGAACAAGAACCTAATGATCCATATATGCAACCTAATGAAAATGATATTAGCAAATCAATTAACACTTAGAGTCGACTATTGAACAATCGCAATACCTTTTTTCGACAACTGATGTCGCTGAAAGATCCAAGAAGAAAATTCTCGAAATCGATGGATGGTAGAACACAATCCAAAAACAAGAACCTAAATTTTTCGTGAGCGTGATCGATGGTAGCGCTTCGGAATTACGAATAACCGATCAATTGCCCAATCAATATGATTACTATTTTTGGAAACTCATCAATTAATAAAATTAGACGATGCTGAAAATAAGGGATGAAAGTTCAGATCGCACGGCTGATATGTTGGGCGCATGGAATATCAAATGCGTCCTGTGCGCATTAGATAAAAATCCTATATATATGTAGGAGGTCAAATGTGCACATGATGTAGCAAAGATTGAATGTTGTAACTCCGAGATTGAGATTGAATTGAGTAGGGTGCACCTGAATCTCTGTATTCATTTCTCTAGATAACCTCACTCTTAGCATATTCATTTCATTCTAGCATAAGCTATATTTATACGGATTTCCATGTAATAATTGAAAATCAAATAATAGAAGCAAAAAATGAAGTTACAGATACCAGACCGATTTTGGAATGGAACTACATGTAATCTAACTACAGAGGAATGGGAAGGCAGCAACAAAGTTATTAGAACTGAGTAATAGAAGAAGAAATAAATATCAAGAAAAAATTATTATTAGAGGGTATCATAATTAGAATCCGATTAAAAATCTATACCATCATCAATAGGTAGGTATATAATGGAGGAGCACCACTAATAATCTAAACATGATTTTAAGACTCGAAGCATGGAGACGATATAAATTAGTACATATTGTTAGCATCAAGTAAATATTCGAAAGCAATATGAAAATTCATGCTTTCAATATAGACATAATAATCTTCGTGTTTCTTCCTAAGGATCATTTCAGATTGAACCTTATATTGGGGGCATTAGGATCCCCATACAACCACCCAGCCTACGACCTTTACTGATCCAAATAGAAGCAGAAGCATACAGGATGCAAAGACCCATCTTCTGAAATGACACCCACATCCGATTACGACGATTCCTCTATCAATATGCATGGATATCATTAGAACCAATAGCATGTCTTTTGTCGAACTCAACGTGTTGTTAGAAGGAAATAAATGGAATTTGTAAGAATCAAAAGCAGATGGATAAAAGGATCTCCACGTGATCATATGCTCATAATCGATTACTGGATGTATTGCCATGCAGCCTCATTCAGTCTCATTTGATAATGCTTTTTACCTGCAAGTCACCACCAATCTTGGAAGTGAGATAGCGGATATTGGGTTGGATTTACTAATTTCGTCCTCCACTTTAGAGTGGCAAGAACAATGAACTCCACTCTCTGGAGTGTCTTCCCATCTAAATGGTCATGGCACTCCTCTAACGTGGCTACAATCATCAAACATGCTGCTGATAACAACTTCACCATCCAGATTTACCCAAAGAGCAAACAAGGAACGGACACCAATCTCTACTTGGAAGAAATTATTGTGAAAACAACATCTAATGGAGTAGTGACCAAGATATTACTGGAAAGTATAAAGAACCACTTTTGAGAGCATGGATTCATCAAACACTAAAATCAGCATCTCCTTTAGGAAGTTGCTTCAATTTTGTTATCTTGAGTCATAGCTTTTATTAACCTCAGATTCCAAGGAATTTATACCGATAGTAGAGAATGGAACTAGGAGACGTCCCTTGAGACACGAATATTGTTTGATGCAGCAATAAACTCCACAAGGTGGTTTCCATTCATCAATATCTCATCAGAAGTCATAAGCATGAACTCCATCATGCAGCTTCTATTCACCAATATCACGTCGATGAGAGCAGCCGAGGAGGCGGAGAGGGGGTGTCCTATCTAGCGAGGAAGAAGAGGGAGTCCAGGCTCCAATTAATGGTGGTGATGGTAGCAATCGAGGAAGCAGAGAGTGGGAGGCCACGTAAGGGGAGACAGAGGGGTATGACGGAGAGGGATGGATGGGAGGAGGTTGGGAGGCGATAATGGGGGAGGCGGTGGGTGCTAAGGTAGATGAAATCATCTGAAGGCAAAATTGGAGTGCAAAGGTCAAAAATTAATGGGGGTGACGGTGGAACCTGCGACGTGACACCAGACACGAGGCCGCATCTCCACCACTACATGCGGTCTGAGCCGCTTATAACCCGCATAGACGACAACAATCAACTGCCACATTCTCTGCACCGGTCCCAACGGCTTCAGGAACTCGAACTCTGCTACCTTCGCGGTCACACCGCCACCTCCTCCACGGAAGGACGGTAGTGGTGAGGCCATACATTTGTGTCGCCCTCTGACGACCGCCCGAATGACAGAGGTAAAGGTACAGAAAATATAGGTCGTTGCGACCTCAGTCACTCAGAACGTGTCAATCAAGAAAATGAACCACAAATGAAAATAAATCAATGAAACACAGAGAAGTGGTCCTGCTATAGGATTAACCTGGTATAGCTCCCAGGGTCGAACTCAAGGAGCACAGATTGGCTAAATAGCCTACGATGTAGTCAGAAATCCGAGGGAATCTTTTTTTTTAGTGGTTTTTATTTGTTTTTATATTTTTTAGATTTTTTTTAAATGATGAGAAAATAAAAGAAAGTAAATACAAGGGAACTTCAACAATTTATTAAACACACCAAAAATGATGCAAAAATTAAGGAAAAATTGTTTTTAAGTTCTTTAAGTTTTTTACTGTTTTTGGTGAATTTTTGGAATTTTTCTAATGGATAAATTATTTACTAAAAATCAAACAATGCAACCAAGAAGAGGTACTGTCCAGCAGGGTTAGAAACTCAAAAATAAAATATTTAAGAGTTTCAATCAACCCTGGAGGTAATTTTCCTGTAAACTATGAAGAATAAGGAAAATTTAGGCACCCTAATTATTATTTTTGGATTTTTAATTTATTTATTGTAATTTTTATGAGTTTTTGAGGGTTTTATGATTTTTAGGGTTTTTAAGTGATGAAAAATAGCCAAAATTGGCTAGAAAATCAAACAACAAGCAAACTACAGTATCTAATTTTTTTAGAATTTTTGGGGGTGATTTTATATTTTTTTGGTATTTTTAAAGTTAGACAGTGACTAAAAAGAGTGTTTTTGAATTTTTAAAAATAATAAATGAAAATAAAAATGTCCTCAAAAATCACAGAAATTACTACACCATGGCAGGAGCCATGTGTCGAAATTTCATTAGATTTGGAGGTGGTTTGATATTTATTCAAAAATGAAGAAGAGGGTACTGTGCACAAGGACCAATGTGCAAATACCCGAAGATCTGGGGTCTCTGGTGCAAAATGCCCAGCTAGTCACGCGCGTGGCGCGTGGCTGGGGCACACAGGGACCAATTTGTAATAAAAACCAAGTCTCAGGGGCTTTTGATAACTCGTATCAAAAGCCCAGGGACATGGATGCAAAAACACCACTAAAATCCGCACATGCGCATAAACAAGGCCCACAGGGGTATAATTGCAATTACACAAAAAGATTCATGCATTCATTAACACTCCAGATCTACAGGACAATATATGTAAAAAGCCCAAACATACACGTGACGAAGCACGTGGTCACACACACACAGGGGCATACATGCAATTAAAATAAAGCACAAGGTCCTAACTGCAATTTACCCTACGCTAATAAAGTTTTAAAACTATTTACAGGACTGAAAAGAAAATAACAAACTACGAGGGGGCCCTACGATATTTACCCCTTTATTAGCCGACGGCTAGATGCGCGCCACGTGTTGATCGAACGGTCTGGATAGGCGGGCGCTACTCCTCTCTTCTCCTCTTCGGCTCGATCGACGGTCGAGAGAGGGACACGTGGACGATCGAGTGGCTCTTGTGAATGGAGTCCCTCTCTCTCGGCTCTGACGGTCCAGATGGCTCCTCCGAATGATCGAATGGACGCTGCTCCTCCACAGATGAACGGCTAGGATTGGAACTGGAGCAGAGGGTGCATCGGACGGCTCTGGAAGATGGAGGAAGAACTCGACGCCGTCGAACTTCGCCGACGTCCTGCGTGCGCTCCGGTCCTCCTCAGCTGCTGCAAATGATCCGAAAACGCTCCTGGTGCAGCCCCGCAGCTGATGACGATGGCCGATGGCCCAGCCGAGCCCTGGAGGGGCCCCGGCGAGGCCTAGCGACGCGAAGCTCCGGTTTGAACTATAAAGGAGGCTCAGACACCCCCTTTGGACCTGCAAAGTAGACAAGAAGCTTTGCGGGTCGAGGGCAAAATGCCTCGACCCAAGGAAGCGGGGTGAAGGTGGTCTGTGCTGTGGGGCGAACGAGCTCCGGCGAGGCGGAGACGGTGGAGCTCGACTCCCAGATCCTGTACGATCTGGGTTGAGTGAAAGGGCGTAGAAGGTGCGTGAGGGAATGGCGAAGATGATGGTCGGTTCGGATGGTCGAGATATTAAGCGAGATGGCCGGAATCAAGGAAATGCGTCGGAGATACGAATTGGGCGAAATCGGAAATTGGAAGGAATGGAAGAGCTAATCGACTACCTGGGTGAAGCGGAAGACTGTGCTGGAGTGTGGCTAACTCCTGGTCGTAGCCTCGAAGGGCGTCAAGGCCTGAGGCTCGATGCTCGACGCTGGTGGCGGAGCAGCGGCGGCGAAGATCGCCGGATCAGTGGATTCGCCTCCTCGCCTCGCTGCAACAAGGGCAAACGCTTGCTGTCACTCTCGCGGTGCCTATGGAGGTCACTGGGAAGAAGGGGAAGGTCCAAAGATGAGGCGCGGAGGCGGCGGAGGTCGGGATATATATGGTGACAGGTGCGATTAGGGTTGAGGTGCGACAGCTATAGAAGGCGTTGATTTCATGGCGAAAGATCGGGCGAGGATGACGGATGATCAACGAAGGATCCGGGCATGGGGTTCGCGTGGGTGACAGCCTGGAGACGCGTGGGAAAATCGAAGAAGGCGGGGCAGCGCGCGTCTTCCAGAAAAGGAAGGAGTCCGCGGGGGAGTTGACCGGGGTCAACAATCCCCCGTGGACCAATCAGAAGCTGCCACGTGTATTCAATTTTTGTTTCTTTATTTTAAGGTAGAAATAGGCCGAATTAAAGAAAACTCAAAACATGAAATGTTTTTCTTTTATTTTTTTCTATTTTTTGGTGATTTTTAATTAATTTTTGGAAATAAAAATAGGGTAGCTATATATATAGGTATATGTACACTATATGGATTTTTATTTTTGATTTTTTTTTATTTGTTATTTTTATGTATTTTTATGCTCATTTTGTATTTTATTTATGTACATCATAAAATATGGAATAAAATGGTATTTTTATTTCATTTTAATTATTTATACACAATGGTGAAATAAATAATTGTATACATTTATATACATGGTATTTATACAATGTATTTTTGTATTTTTAATTTTGTAATTTTTATTTGATTTTTGTTTTGTTTCTTGTTATTTTATGTATTTACAATATGTAACATAGAATATTTACAAAAAGTTTAGAAAATAATTTTATTTATTTATAGGGTTAGATATATAAAGGATGATGGTCTATACACATGGGAAAAAGGGTATTTTTGAATTTTTGAATTTTTGATTTTTATTTTGTTTTTAATAACTTTTACAAAATATATACAAATATTTACAACATATTTTTGGGTGAGGAAAATATATAGTTTTATTTATTTGCAAATATATACATATGTGAGCCCCTATCTCCCTCTACTTGTCTTTTATGCGGTCAGGCCCATGCTGAGCCCTCCCTTGGGTTAGGTTGCTCAATATTTATTCTAAATATTTCCCTCTTTTTCTTTTTGCTCTTTATTCTTTTATTTTGTGCACAAAAACATGCTAATTATAGGTTTTTACACAATGCATGCTTTTGGTAATTATTTGTATTTACACATATCTACATGTATTTGCAAAGGTTTTTGTAGCTAAAATAGAAGAATAAAGAGTGATGAATGGGTATTCATCACCCCCCTATGCTTAACTTTGCTAGTCCCTTAGCAAACACTTATTTGAAAAAGAAGTGAAAAAGAAAGAAAAAGAAAAAGAAAAAGAGGATGTACATGGATCAAGGTTGACTTATTAAATTTTCCTTCATTAAATTGAAATATGGAGCTCGATCAGATCTTTGGATTATTAATGTGTCGGAACCTTATTTGGACTTAAGCTTAAAACTCAACAGCCTCCAAGTTCCACCAGTCGATGGGCCAGACTCCTCAATAAACCAGATCAGAACAAGTCTACATACACAAACTCTAATGACCATGAATCTTTTCCTTGCGGTGTAGGTGATATGTGGCTCCCTACCTCAGAAGTAACAAAGAAACAACCTCCCTCAACCTGGTAACTCTAATGCCTCAGTCTAGCAACTCTTTCCTCGAGAAGCGGGGTATTCCCTTCTAAGTTCAAGTGCAGCCGGCTCAAGGAGAGGGGGTAGAAGTATAGAGTTTTGGAAGCTTAGCCAGTGTAGCTAAGTCTCCCGCTGCAAGCTTCATGAGATGTAACATGGATACCATAAGCTTTTGCTTTATACTCCGGTGGGATTATTAAATTTTCAATCCGACCCACCACTTTTTTGGAGTTCTTTTTGTATTTTTGCATATTTTTTTTTTCAAGATCTTCTGTACAACATATCTACATGGTGCAGCATATAAGAAATTTCCCCTTGAGCCAGTAGACTATCCCTCTTTTGAAGCTTTATTGCAACCCACAGCTTCTGTCTTTAGCTTTCAACACCACTAGACCAAGTTGAGGTGCACTTCCTTCACTATAAGAAGAAGAGAGGTTCCGCCTAGAAGTACTACCCTCATATGCTACCCCAAGCCAAAGGAAACTGCCTCCTCACCACCTCATCCGTGGAGAGCCATGTGTAAAGTGCAGGTGCAAGTGAAGCCATTGTCTCTGAGAGTCATGCGTGTGTTGTTAAGTTCTCTACTTAGGCTCATCAAGATGACATATGCTCATAGCCTAGTGGAGTCAAAGAATTAAGCCCTTATGGACCTGAAAAGCCTTAACCCTAAGTCCTACAAGGTTCCTCTTGAAGTTAAGTGGATTAAGATCTTATTCAAGCTCCATTTCTCAATTTAATTCCAGGCTTAGTTTAAATGTCAACTCTCATCCAGGAAAAACTATATACATAATTTTGATACAAAATATTTACACAAGCTTTACACAAAAGATTTTTGAAATCATTTTTACAAAAATACTTTATACACTAGCTATGTATGTGCAAGAATAAAAGAGGTTTATGTACATGAAAAAATTTTTAAATTTTTTGATTTTTAGCCATTTTATTTATTAACACACTCACACAAAGTACGAGTTATGGCTAAAGTATATATGAAATATATACACACCCCCCCTATACTTAGCTCGAACGATGTCCTCAGAGTGATCAAGAGCGATGAAGAAGACATAACTCGTGCTTAGTAAAAGGGAAGTGAAAAGGAATGGCTAAGTACAGGAACGAATAAATGAATAAAATGAGAGGAACTCGGTGGTCTCCCCCTATACTTAGGATTAACTAATCCTAAGTATAGAAAGCTGTACATGAAGGGAAAGCCGAGTGAAGAATATACAGAATCTGCCCCCCCTATACTTAGGGTAAAATATCCCTAAGTATAGGCAGCAAAAACAAGAGCAGAAAGAATGAAAAGAATACTCACAGGTCCGACATCCCCCCTATACTTAGGGTAAAGTACACCCTAAGTATAGCATAATCATAAGATGAGAGACGGGATGTGGGACTAAAGAATAGAATGATATGGACAACTGGATCTATACAGGCGGAGGAACAGTGAAAATCAGGCGTGAGATGTAAAAGATGTGAGTCAAAAGACCACATCTCACGCAAAATGAATAGCGGCAATAATAACGTCCCGCGGCTCATGATCTAGAAAAGGTTTGAGCCGCTGGCCGTTCACTCGGAAGGTACTCTCAGAAGATAACTCAGATATATCAATGCTACCGTTATCGTGTACCTTTCTGACCAAATAGGGTCCTTTCCATTTGCTCTGTAGCTTCCCTGGAAATAATCTAAACCTCGCATCAAACAGCCATACTTTCTGTCCAATCTCAAAATGCTTGTGGCTGATATGAGAATCATGCCACTCTTTGACTTTCTCCTTATAATGTAGGCTGCTTGAGAAAGCTGCATCTCTAAGCTCTTCCAATGCGGCTAACTCTGCCCTCCTCTGGTCTCCTATACCATCTGGATCCATAAGAATATCTGTGACTGCCCAAAGTGACTTGTGCCTCAGCTCAACTGGTAGGTGACAGGGCTTGCCATACACGAGGCGAAAGGGAGATGTGCCTAAAGGTGTCTTGAAAGACGTCCTATATGCCCATAAGACCGAGTCCAATAGCTGTGACCAATCCTTTCGGTCAGGGCGGACGACTTTCTGCAGAATCGTCTTGATCTCCCTATTCGACACTTCGGCTAGACCATTTGTCTGTGGATGGTATGGTGTAGCAACACGATGGTCTATGCCGAACTCGGTAGCAAGTGCCTTCACCTGGTCGTTGATGAAGTGAGACCCCCCATCAGAAATAAGAACTCGTGGAACCCCGAACCGCGTGATGATGTGCTTCCTCAAAAATCTGCAAACTGTCCTCGCATCAGCGGTTCGGGTGGGGATAGCCTCCACCCAACGACTCACATAATCTACGGCCAACAGAATGTACTCGAATCCCTGACTCTTAGGGAATGGACCCATGAAATCGATGCCCCATGCGTCAAAAACCTCACAGAAGTGAATGGGCTGCATCGGCATCATATCACGTTGTCCACAAGTGCCCATCCTCTGACAGTCAGTACACCTCTTCACGAACTCATCTGAGTCCTTGAAGAGGGTAGGCCACCACAAACCGGACTGGAGCACTTTCTGTGCCGTTCTCCTCCCAGAATGATGTCCTCCTGCCTCAAGCTTGTGGCAGTAAGTGAGGACACTATGATGCTCCTCCTGAGGAATACACCGACGCCAGATGCTGTCCCCTCCTTCGTGGTAAAGGATGGGATCCTCCCAGTGGTAGGACTTGGTCTTCGCAAGGAAGGTCTCAAGCCTCTGCTTGGGCCAATCTTGTGGGACTTTCCCAGCAACGAGAAAGTTCACAATATCAGCATACCATGGGAGTGAGGCGATAGCAAGGATCGCCTCGTCTGGGAAGGTATCACAAATGGGATCAATCTGCTCAGAATCCTCAGGCTGCTCTAGTCGGGATAAATGGTCCGCCACCACATTCTTGACTCCAGGCTTATCCTTGATCTCAATGTCGAACTCCTGGAGTAGAAGGATCCATCTAGTCAGTCTAGCCTTGGCATCCTTCTTTGCCATGAGGTACCTGATGGCGGTGTGATCTGTGTACAAGGTCACTCGGGATCCAATGATATATGATCTGAATTTATCTAGGGCAAACACTACTGCTAGCATCTCCTTCTCTGTGACTGTATAATTCCGCTGGGCGGAATCCAATGTGCGGCTAGCATAGTGTATGGCAAATGGAACTCCGTCCCTCCTCTGTCCTAGCACGGCCCCTATGGCAAAATCAGAGGCATCCGTCATGATCTCGAATGGGAGAGACCAATCGGGTGGCTGAAGAACAGGAGCCTCAATAACACGCTGCTGGAGAGTCTCAAAGGATGAAAGACACTTGTCATCAACAAGGAACTCGGTGTCTTTCGTCAAGAGGTCAGTCAACGGTCGGGCAATCTTGCTGAAATCATGAATGAATCTCCTATAAAAACCAACATGCCCCAGAAATGACCGTAGCTGCTTTAAATTAGACGGTGGTGTGAGTTTTCTAATGACATCAACCTTGGCCGGATCAACCTCCATGCCTCTGTTGGAGATGATGTGGCCAAGCACCGTCCCTTGAGTCACCATGAAGTGACTCTTCTCCCAAGACAGAACCAAGCGGGTATCAATACATCGCTGGAGCACTCGGTCTAGGCAGTCAAGACAGGAATCGAATCCGTCGCCGTAAACCGAGAAGTCGTCCATGAAGACCTCCAAACATTCCCCTACCATGTCCGAAAAGATCGACAGCATGCATCTCTGAAAAGTCGCAGGGGCGTTGCATAGCCCAAATGGCATGCGTCGAAAAGCGTATGTACCGAAAGGACAGGTAAAGGTGGTCTTCTCCTGATCCTCAGGAGCGATGGCCACTTGATTGTAGCCCGAGTACCCATCTAGGAAGCAATAATGGCTCTTCCCTGCCAGTCTCTCTATGATCTGATCAATAAAAGGCAGGGGAAAATGGTCCTTCTTGGTGGCCTGGTTGAGTCTTCTGTAGTCAACACAGACCCGCCAAGAGGTGGGTACTCGTGTAGCAATCTCCTCTCCCGACTCACTGATCACAGTCGTGATGCCCGTCTTCTTGGGCACCACATGCAAGGGGCTAACCCACTTGGAGTCGGAAATGGGATAAATAAAATCTGCACTCCACCATTTTGATATTTCCTTCATGACAACTTCTCTTAGGTTGGGGTTCAGTCGCCGCTGGAACTCACGCGACGGCTTTGCCCCTTCCTCGAGATAGATATGGTGGGAGCACAACGAGGGACTAATCCCATGGAGATCTGCTACGCTCCATCCAATTGCCTTGCGGTTCTTTTCAAGAACCTCCATCAGACGGGATTCTTGCTCTCCAGTCAGATCGGCAGAGATGATGACTGGGTACATCTCAGACTCTCCCGCAAGGAATCTATACTTCAGCGAAGTAGGGAGCGGCTTTAGCTCTGGACAGCTGGGTGCTGGCAAATCGGGCTTCTGAAGAAGATGTGTGTATGCGGACAATTCTGCCAAATTTGCTTGGGAAAATGATAACGAACTCTCACAAACTGGATCTGGAGAAGGCGGGTCCTCTGCATTGTCTCTGATATGCTCTGCCTCTACCTCCTCCTCATCTGTAGGCTCATGTGGATCCAGGTCTGGCATCTGATCGTCACAATCTGCCCAATCAGACTCTGAATCCGAGGGATCTGTATCATTCGCGGTGGCATCAGTACCACCGTCGAGTAAGGTGGCCTCAGTACCACCATCACTGAAAATCGTGTCGCGATCAAGGTCCGACTCTACCGAATCAATAGTATCCTGAACCAGGGCTGTGCTCTCCAGACTATCCTCTGCTATCATCTCTGCATCAGCTATATCTGAATATGAGAGGATGGTCTGTGCTGCAGGGTCTGCCCAAGCTGCCTCATCATCTGTGATCACAAAATCACAGTCCTGGTGGATGTCTGGCTCTGTATCGGACAGATGTTCGGAATCTGTACTGCCCTCTGAGCGGGATCTATCTCTGGCTCGGTGGTCCTTAACCGTCTCTATTTGTATACTCTCGCCCTGGACGCGAAAGAATACCTTCCCACTGTCATGGTCAGTCACTGCCTTGGCTGTGGCCAAGAACGGGCGACCGAGGATGATGGGGGAATCGGTCAACGAGTCAGGGGTCTCCATGTCCAGCACGACGAAATCCACGGAGAATTGCAAACCCTGAATCGTGACGACAACGTCTCGCAACAACCCCTTTGGCCTCTTGACAGATCGATCCGCAAACTGAAGGTATGTCCTGCTCTGTCTAAGAGTGCCCAACTCTAAGTGGTTGAGAAGGGCTGCCGGAAGAAGGTTGATCGACGATCCGCTATCTAAGAGAGTACGGTTGAACCTCTGCTCACTAATCTGACATCTGACATACGGGGCCCCTAAATCTGGCCTCTTAGTCGGCAGATGGTTCTGGATCGCGTAACACGTGGCTTTTGTTAGCACATGAATTTCTGCGGTCTTGTTCCTCTTCTTCCTCCTGACTGTGGTCCTATCTCTTAGGGATCGCTGAAGAAGAGGAATGTGCTGCAAAGCCTCATTGAGGGTCAGCTGGATGTGAAATCGGTCTATCATGCCCTGGCTGAACTCCTCCTGCTCTCTCTTTTTTGGATCTTTTTCTTTTTTCTTCCCCTTCCCCAACTCAAGGGCTCTAGGAAAGGGGATCACAGGGTCCTTCTCAGATGAAGGACTAGGAATAGGCCTAGACGGTTCGATGACCGGATCCTCACAAACATCATTCACCACAGTGGGATCAGAAGAAACTAAACCTTTTCCTTTATTCAAATTAGAATTCTGAGATACATTCATGCGAGGAAAGACAACATTTCTATCAGAATGAATATTGGTGGCCTCAGTACCACCTCTAGCTGGCTCTACAACTAGACGTCTTGCGGCCTCAGTACCGCGGGCTGGCTCGGCTCTACTGGTGGCGTCAGTACCACCTCCTCGATGTGGTGAAACGGCGGCCTCAGTACCGCCGGTGGAATCAGCATCTCGGGTGGCATCAGTACCACCGTCATCATCATGTGCGGCGTCAGTACCGCTCTCCTCTTCCTCATCTGGCGCTCTAGATGGATCCTCGCGTTGTCGCTCAGATGAGGCGCCTCCTGCTGGTCTTCTACCGCTCCTAAGTGTGACAAAATCAGCATCAAATAGATCCGACGAGATAACATCAAATGAGTCACTAGAAGTGGTAGGCTCAGTGTGAACTACCTGCTCAGATTTCCTCTTCAAGTTATTCGGATTAGGCTCAATCTGTGCAGGGATGGCGGCCTTCCCTCTCATCAGGTCCCGCATCTCCTGGCGGAACTCGTCCATCTCCCGTCTAAATGTAGCCTGCTGCTCTGTGAAGATGCGGGCTAGATCATCCATGGCGGGGCTCTCATGGGAGCCCGACGGGTTGCCTCTCTGGTAATGAGGCTGCTGGACCTGGTGTTGCTGCGGCTGAGAGGGGTAAGAGGAAGGATGCTGCTGCTGGTGAGCCTGCTGCTCACGTCTCCAATTCTGTCCCTGCTGCTGGTAGGGACGAGGTACGAAGGATGATGGCTGGTGTGGCTGGTATGCTGGGGGCTGCTGGTGATCTCTCTGCTGGGAGTACTGCCCTCCCTGACCGGCTGGCTGCTGTTGGGACTGGTTACCCCCATTCCCCCACCTGAATCCGGGATGATCTCTTCGGATTCCAGGTTGAGGGCGGTCATACCAAATCCCGTTGACATCCATCAACGGTTCCGCATCGTAAGGGGCTGGTGGGAGTACATCCAGAGGCTGATCCGGCTGATATACCACCATCTGTAAGTCGGGAGATGGTGGTGACTGGTAAGAGGGCTGCTGCTGCTGGTACGGCTCCGCCTGTACAAGGTGAACTTGTCTAGGCTGCTGCAAGGAGCTGGAGCGCTGGGACGAGCTGCGGCTGCCGCCGGAATCGCCTCGCGACAGAAGACGGGGCTGAGGAGCCGTCTGTGCCTCCTGAAGACACAAGAGCTGGGTCTTCATGTCGCTCAGAGTTTGTGCCATTTGCTCCATCTGAGTTATGCCCTGGCACTGCTTCTTCTCTATGATTTCCATGCGGTCCAACTTCTCGCTGATAATTCCCATGTCCGCAGCGGCCGACTCTGCCTGTGCGGCTGCAACTGTGGACGAACTGGATGGACCTGCATCAACCCGTGCTATCCGCTGATACTGCACGGGTCCTGGCGGCTGAACTCTCTGTGTGTACAACCGAGTCTGGGACATCACCATGTAATTTTCGGACATCTCCTCATAGATGGCCCAGACTTGGTTATGGTCCTTGGCAAAGTAGGACCCGCCGCAAGAAGCATTCACCAGTCCCTGAAGCTCTGGTGTCAGCCCACTAAAGAAGCTCTGAACTAGGTTCGGCTTCGAAATGTCGTGGTGTGGGCATCTATCCAGAAGCTCTCTGAACCTCTCCCATGCCTCGTGAAACTGCTCGTTAGGGAGCATGGAGAAGTTGTTGATCAGGGCCCTTGCTGCATTCGTCCGCCCGAGTGGATAGTACTTGTTCAAGTACTCGGTGCGGAGTTGCTCCCAGGTGTAAACAAACTTCCCTAAATGTTTCAGCCAGGCGGCTGCTCTATCTGCCAGTGAAAAAGGGAAGGCCATCATCCGAATCGTATCTTGGTCCACACGACGGTCGTGGACAGTGCTACAGATCATCAAAAACTCCTGGAGATGGAGGTGGGGTTCCTCAGTGGCGAGTCCGTGAAAATGAGGAAGCATCTGCAGGGTGTTCGGAGGGAACTTGAAATCCCCCACGATAGCAGGTATCACCACCCACTGGTGCATCAGTGTAGATCCGGGGTTGTGTAGCTCCCGCATCGGTCTTGCTGCGGCGGGGGCTGCCGCTGCTGCGGCAGCTGCTGCTGCGGCTGCTGCTGCGGCTGCTGCCTCTGCATCAGCGTCAGGAATGTCCTCCGGCTCGCTCGGCTCGTCTCGCTCTGCTCGGAGCCTCTCCAACTCCCTCCTCATCTCTATCATGAATGCCCCCTGATCTCGTAACTGTTGCTGAACTGTCTCTAATGACGCGATCAGGGTGGAGTTAATCGCTCCCTGGTCTAAGACAAAATGTTCGGGCTGGCGATCGTCTGAACTGCCGGCTCCGGCCATAGGGACGTCTGCAAAATCAGATGAGCCCAACTCAGGTTCTGTCAAATTAATTCGTCTTTCCTCGGGCTCATGTCTCTCAGTAGCAAAAGAAAGGGGGTCGAGGGGGAACAGGGTGGAAACGTACTCGGGCCCGGAGGGCTGGTCTTGACTTTCACGGGCCAACCTAGATGATGGAGTAGACGCGCCTGAAAGCGGTGCAGCCAGAGGCTGCCTAAGAGATCGTCTACCCATCATCGTGATCTTGGCGAGTTGGGCGGATGGGATCTGGAGAAAATATGATCGCAAAGCAAACCCCCGGTTCACCAACGCAACACAATCTGAAGACCGTGAAAGCTCGGTCAATTTATCTTGTCAATTTTATTTGGTGAACACACAAAATATCAGAGCGCTTACGTGACCTGTTAGGATACCCGATGCTACTCCAACCGACTGGCCCGCACGGAAGAGTCGGTAGTCAGCTAGAAATAACACCGGAGGGTTCTACCTAGGGTGCGGGTCACTCTCTCGCGCATCCAAACCATACAATGAGGGGGTTGCTCTCCCCAAGACAAATTTTTAATGTGAGTGTCTTTTAGGGTCAATAATGTTATCCAGTCCCAATTTTTTTTTGTTTTTCTTTTTAATTTTTTTCAATACAAGCGGCCTAACGGTTTTTCCGATTCTCCTGATGATTAAGCCAAAAACAGAGGGAGAAGACGAAAAAGCCGATGCGCGAAGAAATCAATGATGCATGCAGAGAAAGAAATGCGTACCTTGTCTCCAGCACTCTACATGCAAGTGATCCGCGCAGAATTTAAAGACAGAATAAAACTACCTAAATGGTGCAACGGGAAAAACCGGCCTTAGACAAGCAACTTCTATTGATCGTGAAGAACAATAGTTAGCTAACCGAATCGAGTCCGGAGTCCGATCTTGGGAGTCACTCGGTGCCCGCCACAACGGGTCCTGCCAGCGCTGTATGTGACTCCTCACGGCACGTGGTCTCAAATCCAATTAAACTAACTTTTTCAGTGAATTTTATTAAGGTCCAATTACGTTCTATAGGAACAAATATTCTATTAGGTGTTGGGCCTTAGAAATTTACGTCACAAGCAAGAGAAATTCCTAAATCTAGGAGCTCGAGAAAAACCGCGTAAACACCGGAAAAGGCAGCTAACTATCAAAACCACGATAAAGCCGCGAAAAACCAAATGGGTCCCCCGAGCACACCGGTGCTCGGCGAAACAGACCCGCTAAGTTACAAGTGTCCACAAATGTCCAAGTCCTAAGTTATTACAAAAATATTGTTCTCTCAAGTAAATGACATTCTTCTTCTTCTCCCTGCTCTTCTTCCCGTGCGGGTCCTCAAAAAGTGTACTCCAAGTTCTCCACGCAGTACCTCGCACAAAAATTAGAAAGAGAGAGTGTCAGAAAACAGTTATAATTTAGAGAGACAATATGGAAAAATGACTACAAAGCCGTGCTCCCCGGCAATGGCGCCATTCTGACGACCGCCCGAATGACAGAGGTAAAGGTACAGAAAATATAGGTCGTTGCGACCTCAGTCACTCAGAACGTGTCAATCAAGAAAATGAACCACAAATGAAAATAAATCAATGAAACACAGAGAAGTGGTCCTGCTATAGGATTAACCTGGTATAGCTCCCAGGGTCGAACTCAAGGAGCACAGATTGGCTAAATAGCCTACGATGTAGTCAGAAATCCGAGGGAATCTTTTTTTTAGTGGTTTTTATTTGTTTTTATATTTTTTAGATTTTTTTTAAATGATGAGAAAATAAAAGAAAGTAAATACAAGGGAACTTCAACAATTTATTAAACACACCAAAAATGATGCAAAAATTAAGGAAAAATTGTTTTTAAGTTCTTTAAGTTTTTTACTGTTTTTGGTGAATTTTTGGAATTTTTCTAATGGATAAATTATTTACTAAAAATCAAACAATGCAACCAAGAAGAGGTACTGTCCAGCAGGGTTAGAAACTCAAAAATAAAATATTTAAGAGTTTCAATCAACCCTGGAGGTAATTTTCCTGTAAACTATGAAGAATAAGGAAAATTTAGGCACCCTAATTATTATTTTTGGATTTTTAATTTATTTATTGTAATTTTTATGAGTTTTTGAGGGTTTTATGATTTTTAGGGTTTTTAAGTGATGAAAAATAGCCAAAATTGGCTAGAAAATCAAACAACAAGCAAACTACAGTATCTAATTTTTTTAGAATTTTTGGGGGTGATTTTATATTTTTTTGGTATTTTTAAAGTTAGACAGTGACTAAAAAGAGTGTTTTTGAATTTTTAAAAATAATAAATGAAAATAAAAATGTCCTCAAAAATCAAAGAAATTACTACACCATGGCAGGAGCCATGTGTCGAAATTTCATTAGATTTGGAGGTGGTTTGATATTTATTCAAAAATGAAGAAGAGGGTACTGTGCACAAGGACCAATGTGCAAATACCCGAAGATCTGGGGTCTCTGGTGCAAAATGCCCAGCTAGTCACGCGCGTGGCGCGTGGCTGGGGCACACAGGGACCAATTTGTAATAAAAACCAAGTCTCAGGGGCTTTTGATAACTCGTATCAAAAGCCCAGGGACATGGATGCAAAAACACCACTAAAATCCGCACATGCGCATAAACAAGGCCCACAGGGGTATAATTGCAATTACACAAAAAGATTCATGCATTCATTAACACTCCAGATCTACAGGACAATATATGTAAAAAGCCCAAACATACACGTGACGAAGCACGTGGTCACACACACACAGGGGCATACATGCAATTAAAATAAAGCACAAGGTCCTAACTGCAATTTACCCTACGCTAATAAAGTTTTAAAACTATTTACAGGACTGAAAAGAAAATAACAAACTACGAGGGGGCCCTACGATATTTACCCCTTTATTAGCCGACGGCTAGATGCGCGCCACGTGTTGATCGAACGGTCTGGATAGGCGGGCGCTACTCCTCTCTTCTCCTCTTCGGCTCGATCGACGGTCGAGAGAGGGACACGTGGACGATCGAGTGGCTCTTGTGAATGGAGTCCCTCTCTCTCGGCTCTGACGGTCCAGATGGCTCCTCCGGATGATCGAATGGACGCTGCTCCTCCACAGATGAACGGCTAGGATTGGAACTGGAGCAGAGGGTGCATCGGACGGCTCTGGAAGATGGAGGAAGAACTCGACGCCGGCGAACTTCGCCGACGTCCTGCGTGCGCTCCGGTCCTCCTCAGCTGCTGCAAATGATCCGAAAACGCTCCTGGTGCAGCCCCGCAGCTGATGACGATGGCCGATGGCCCAGCCGAGCCCTGGAGGGGCCCCGGCGAGGCCTAGCGGCGCGAAGCTCCGGTCTGAACTGTAAAGGAGGCTCAGACACCCCCTTTGGACCTGCAAAGTAGACAAGAAGCTTCGCGGGTCGAGGGCAAAATGCCTCGACCCAAGGAAGCGGGGTGAAGGTGGTCTGTGCTGTGGGGCGAACGAGCTCCGGCGAGGCGGAGACGGTGGAGCTCGACTCCCAGATCCTGTGCGATCTGGGTTGAGTGAAAGGGCGTAGAAGGTGCGTGAGGGAATGGCGAAGATGATGGTCGGTTCGGATGGTCGAGATATTACGCGAGATGGCCGGAATCAAGGAAATGCGTCGGAGATACGAATTGGGCGAAATCGGAAATTGGAAGGAATGGAAGAGCTAATCGACTACCTGGGTGAAGCGGAAGACTGTGCTGGAGTGTGGCTAACTCCTGGTCGTAGCCTCGAAGGGCGTCAAGGCCTGAGGCTCGATGCTCGACGCTGGTGGCGGAGCAGCGGCGGCGAAGATCGCCGGATCAGTGGATTCGCCTCCTCGCCTCGCTGCAACAAGGGCAAACGCTTGCTGTCACTCTCGCGGTGCCTATGGAGGTCACTGGGAAGAAGGGGAAGGTCCAAAGATGAGGCGCGGAGGCGGCGGAGGTCGGGATATATATGGTGACAGGTGCGATTAGGGTTGAGGTGCGACAACTATAGAAGGCGTTGATTTCATGGCGAAAGATCGGGCGAGGATGACGGATGATCAACGAAGGATCCGGGCATGGGGTTCGCGTGGGTGACAGCCTGGAGACGCGTGGGAAAATCGGAGAAGGCGGGGCAGCGCGCGTCTTCCAGAAAAGGAAGGAGTCCGCGGGGGAGTTGACCGGGGTCAACAATCCCCCGTGGACCAATCAGAAGCTGCCACGTGTATTCAATTTTTGTTTCTTTATTTTAAGGTAGAAATAGGTCGAATTAAAGAAAACTCAAAACATGAAATGTTTTTCTTTTATTTTTTTCTATTTTTTGGTGATTTTTAATTAATTTTTGGAAATAAAAATAGGGTAGCTATATATATAGGTATATGTACACTATATGGATTTTTATTTTTGATTTTTTTATTTGTTATTTTTATGTATTTTTATGCTCATTTTGTATTTTATTTATGTACATCATAAAATATGGAATAAAATGGTATTTTTATTTCATTTTAATTATTTATACACAATGGTGAAATAAATAATTGTATACATTTATATACATGGTATTTATACAATGTATTTTTGTATTTTTAATTTTGTAATTTTTATTTGATTTTTGTTTTGTTTCTTGTTATTTTATGTATTTACAATATGTAACATAGAATATTTACAAAAAGTTTAGAAAATAATTTTATTTATTTATAGGGTTAGATATATAAAGGATGATGGTCTATACACATGGGAAAAAGGGTATTTTTGAATTTTTGATTTTTATTTTGTTTTTAATAACTTTTACAAAATATATACAAATATTTACAACATATTTTTGGGTGAGGAAAATATATAGTTTTATTTATTTGCAAATATATACATATGTGAGCCCCTATCTCCCTCTACTTGTCTTTTATGCGGTCAGGCCCATGCTGAGCCCTCCCTTGGGTTAGGTTGCTCAATATTTATTCTAAATATTTCCCTCTTTTTCTTTTTGCTCTTTATTCTTTTATTTTGTGCACAAAAACATGCTAATTATAGGTTTTTACACAATGCATGCTTTTGGTAATTATTTGTATTTACACATATCTACATGTATTTGCAAAGGTTTTTGTAGCTAAAATAGAAGAATAAAGAGTGATGAATGGGTATTCATCACCCTCCTTGTTGCCGTGGTCTGCTATCATCTGGGTTACGACAAGCAGAGGAGGAGCTGGAGAGGCAGGCTTCCAAAAGGGGAAGGGGGCGGGAGCGATAGGCGGGTGGAACTACCGTGGAAGTGAAGGGCGGAAACGGAAAGATGGGTGGGTCATTAGGGCAAAATTGGAATGGACAATGCATGAGAAGGGTAAAATCGGAATCTATCGAACAAAAATTAATGGGTGGGGGGCAAGACCCCCTGCTTAATATATAGTAATAGAAGGATCATGTGGTCCACTGTGCAATAAAAAAACATACAGCTCTTCTTTGAGAAATAAGAAAACAGTCCTCATACCCTTTTCAAATAAAATAAAATAAAAGGAAACCTTACCTTTCGTCTATGGTTTCAGTGGGAAGATATGGATGCGAGCAGCGGCATCGACCAAATGGCAAGCACGAGCAACGCTGGCATTGGTGAAGATGACGCATGGGGCCGGATCGTGAACATGCTCTGATATCAATGTGAGATCGTCAAGGTACGTCGCCTCGATATTCTTGTTGAGAGAACGAGAGATAACGAGAGGAGAGATATGGATGGAGATTGGGAGAGGGCTCCCTGTGGCGAGATGATTCTTGGATCGATGATTTCCCCTCCCTATGGGGAGGTTTATATAGGGCGTATTCCCTCGCCAAGTCCGCCCTCTCCCCACGCCCATGATTAGGGTCCTCCGCGAGACCCGGTCACCACAACCGTCGTCCGCATAACGACCGCTGATGGTTCTTGACCATGCGATCATAGGACCGTTCTTCAGCCCTTTCCACTATCAGAGGAAAACTGGCTCTGATATAATTTGTAACGTCCCGAGCTTAGGTCCCCGGTCCGTTATTTGGGAAAACTGGCCCCGACAACTTGTTGGGTACGAGCCCAAATGAACTAGTTGGCAACCACCCAAAATGCTTAAGCTCAAGTTGTTAAGTAGTAATCCCCACCACTTATAACCCACTCTCACACTTTGTGAGTTTTAGATGTGAGACTATCTTTGGGGTTATGGGTGTTACACTTCAACTTGACATTAACAATCACATCAACTCTTTAGATGATTCATCAACATAAATGTTCATAAATCACATAATATCCATGAACTAGATTTGATCAATCAACATAATGAAGATTTTGGACCAAGCCAAAAGTAGTGCCATTTCCAGATCAATCAATCAATACTAATGGCTTGATTGATCAAGGTAGAAACAAAATCAAATGTCGATGGATTAACTTTGAAAATATTGACCTAGGATGATTAACTTTGAAGAAGTTGATCTAGGATGAAAATGGACACAGATATATCAGAATATCCACTTATCGTATAAAAAAACAGACACGGATATCCGTATCCGAATATTAATAGAATACGGATCGAATATGGATATGGGTTGTAAAAGTTTTCTGGATACAGATACGAATATGGTAATGACTTGTATATCCGGATCTAGATCTGATATCCGAACACAATATTTAATATTATTATATATATTAGTTTATATAATATAAGACACAACCCCATGTTATTATATTAGTATTATATATTATAAAATATAATATATTAATGATATTAATAAACTTCCATTTGTTTGGAGATTGGCACGAACAAGAGTTACAAAACCATGTCCCCCTTTTTGCTTCTGGTCCAGAACACAATTCACCTGAATGCTCCCTTTTGTCATGATGTAACTTATTTTTCATTACCATTTTTTTAAATTCATTATGAACTTTGATAAAAATTCAATTCGTATTCTTATGCAATCTTTATTCGATTTGTATTCGGATTCTATGTTTATTAGATCCATATTTGGATTTCACTCTTTATTCGATTCGTATTTGTATTAGCTCTTTATTCGATCCATAGTCGTGTCCGCTCTTTATTCGATCCATATTTGGATTCGGTAAACATCTGATTCGGATTCGTATCTGTATTTTTCAAGATATGATTTCCTTAATGCATATCCGAATCATACCCATATCCGTATTCGTATTCGATACAGATGAAGTGAATATGGATATGGAAATTGGCATATCCGATCCGTATTCGATCCGTTTTCATCCCTAAGTTGATCGATTATGAAACATCTCTCAATGAGAGTAAATGATAGATCAATCATGATATATTGTTCTAA
The DNA here is from genome assembly GCA_037367405.1 of Ottelia alismoides. Classification (NCBI taxonomy): domain Eukaryota; kingdom Viridiplantae; phylum Streptophyta; class Magnoliopsida; order Alismatales; family Hydrocharitaceae; genus Ottelia; species Ottelia alismoides. The sequence continues at coordinate 112,240 of JAZKJV010011374.1, forward strand.
AAATGAAAAATCTATCATCTTTGAATGCTTGAGCATGTTAGTTGAACTCACATGTCTAATAATCGTTTCAGCAGGAAGACACTCCCAAATATTATCCTTAAGCACATATCATGATATTGGCATGATGAAGACAACTTCCTTCTCAAAACTAAGTTTAGAAGAGCATAAGAATGGGGTAGATTTGTGCAATTCACCTACTAGTACAAGTATTGTTTCCCGTTCGACGAGCCTGGTGGAGGGCTGGGGGGGGAGCATGTGTGCCAATCCTTTGCGAGGGTTGTAGAGAGCAGTGTCCCCATCTCAAAATTCTTTTTGTATAGATATTTGGATACCTATGCATCCAAGATCCATTTTTACATGAGTAGTATATGGATATTTCCCCCGAAGATGGCATGAGTGCCAGCAGCTGAGGCTTCAATTCGAAATGGGCATGGATGACTGGAATCTGAATCCATTCGGTGACTTGCCTTGCCCCGGGATTATATGTTTCTTTTAGAGTCGGCTTAGGCCACTCTGTCTTGGCTCATATGGATTTCCTCCACCTCCACCTTCATAATCTTCTTGGAATCCTTCTCGGTTTTCTTTCCTTTCCCCCAAGTCATTGAGCATGTCCTAGAAGGCGACTTGCGCTAAAGTCTGATCTATGAGTTGCTGCTGGATGGCTTGAATAGAAGCAAGGATTTGAGTGTTCACAACATTCTGATCCGGTTGCGGACTATGATCTGGCTGAGGTGGTGGTTATGGTCCCTTCCCCTTTCCTTCAGGAGCCATCTCCTTTTCTGACCCTGAGTCTGATTATGTCACGACTTCTGGCTCCAGATTAGACACTTGATATACAAATGGAGCAATGTTCTGATAAATCTATGTGGAGGCACCATAAGTAGAAAATCAATCTGTGTTAAGGTCAACAAAGAATTTCGTTAAGGATGGCTATGTATATGGAGTGAAATCAATTACCATCCAAAATAGACAAGTTTTGGGACGAGAGTGATCTTCGGTTTCTTGGAGAAGATGGGGAGTCCGGAGATCGGTTCACGGAGTCTAAACCGAGTTCTCGAGAATCGCCCAAAATTATTGGAGGTGATGAGCGCATGGAATCGATGTGGGTGTCAGTGGGGTCTTGACTAAACCATCCATGTGTCGCCATCTCGATGGTCAAGAGGGGATCGAGTTTAGAATAATGATACGGGGGGTCAGAAAAGGAATAAAGGGAGTGTAAAATAGTAGAAGGCTCCAAATGAGCGTAGACCAAATAGGGAATTAAAGAAATTGAGAAAAAGGGCGCACACTGTGCATGACTGATCTTTGGACCTTAATTTAATTCAAACAAACACAAAACAAGGATTGGTTCACCCACTCAACACTTGTGAAGCCGTGAAATCTTGACTTATTTTTATCTTTTTAATTTTATTGCTATTTTCAGGCAATCTTATCATGAGTCCTTAAGTACGTTAACCCTAATGGAGTGTGTGTACTGCCAGGCAAGAGCCCCATACTTGTTCCACCTCCTTTGTAACCTATGATCTGCGCACTTAAAGGTACTTGATATTGTGCCCGGACGGCTACTTAGCCAAAGAAATAGAAAGGAAGCCAATAGGAGAAACCACTACTTCGGTACTCTCTCGTAATGGAATCACCAGTGAGCGTAAAAGGACCTACTCGGACGCAAACCGATGAGACAGACACAACCATGAGGGCGTGGCCTATGCTCAATACTTCGGATCAAGTCAGATGCTCTACACAAGGCTAGAACACTGTGCTCGACTAGGCCCTACTTAGTCACTTACGATAGAAGCGCCAATACTTCACCAACTCAGGTGATAACCAAGGCACCACAGATCGGGATTTTGGCTCTTATCCTTAGCGGGTCATGCCTCACTCAATCTGGAGTTGTACCTGAAAATAATGTGGGCTTTATGAACCCCAAACAATGAATGGTTCGTTATGAATATTAATTAAGGTCAAGTTTATTTAGCAGTCCCTTTTTAATTATTGGGTTTTCAATTTTTTTAGTATTTTTCAGAACAAGCCGCCTAACAAATTTTTTGCATTTTTCTATTACGTCCTAAGTGGTATAAACACAGGGGAGGGAGGACGGAAAAGCTGTGCAAGTTGTCACTAAGAGGAGATCTCATCTTAGTGACAAATGATGCATGCAAAGATAGACTTACTTACAGTACTTCCCAACTCTCTCCATGCGAGATACAAGGTAGAATTGAGATATTTACACTATATAGTGATATGCAAAAGCGAGAAAACATCCTAAACAACAGTTGCTATTATAGGGAAGAACCAAATGCCAACTACTTAGAAATGAGATCCAAAAGTCTAGTTTCTAGAGTGCATCGGTGTTTGCCACAGCGGATCCTGTAAACGTTATATAGCACTCCTCTCGGCACTCGACCTCAAGTCCAAATAATCGACAATTATTTTTTTGACTAAGTCCAAGTGCGTATGACTAAAGGTGCATGCAATGTTGTTAGGGCTATGGACCTAGCTACCGAGTCAAACAACCTACTATCTAAGGGTTCACTCACAGAAAACAAATACAAACAAAGGCAGAAAGTACAAATCACATGAAACAAAGAAAGGAAAGGCAGTAAAATATGAAAAATCCGGTATATGCCCCCATGTGAACAGACACCCGAGTATTGGACCTCATGTAGTGTAGAGAGTAATGTCCAAATTAATTACAAATTATTTGTAGAAAATTAAATCTCTCTCTCTCTCTCTCACTACAACATAAAATGTTGTGCTCAATGCTACTCTTCTCCTCCTTCCCCGCTCTTCTTTCCTGCTCTCTCCTGGTTGGCTCAAAGAGAAGAAGGCCGACCTCCACTCGCCTTGGGTGCACCCACTTCCTAAGAGGCAGTCCTCGTCAAGTGGCCCCTCGCAAGAAAGGTCAACAAGAAAATCAAATTAGAATAGTCAAGTAATTATAAAAGAATAATTGATAAAAATGTAAATATAAAGAATAGATATATATACAAAAAAATGTGCTACAATCCATTGTTCCCCGACAATGGCGCCATTTGAAACAACGCTTGGGGCTCCGTAAGGGTCTAAGAGAAGTCAAACGTGTCGCTGGAGCGACCGCTCATGAAATCCCGGTCCGTCTCAACAATCAACCCACAATTGGATATCAAACAGTAAAAGTAGTACGTATTAAATTTAGTATAAACCCTATTATAAAATGCGTATAGTGATAAATGGAGCAGGGTGTCGAACACGGGGAACACACGATGTAGCACTATATGTTATTTATAAATAAATAATATAAGTATATGTGTACATATAACTGTGCTCAATATTTACCAAATAAAGTGGGTTTTCAATAATAAATTTTTTATTTTACTTTTGATACTTTTTAATTTTCTGTTTTATATTTTCTTTTTGGATTTTATGTTTTTATGTTTTCTTTTTCTTTTATATATATATATATATATAACTATATAAAGATATATATACAATATGGGGTAGGGTAGAGATAAATATTAACAAAAAAAGTCAAAAATAAGAAAATAAAATATTTTTGGGTTTTAATTAATTTTTCAGTATTTTTGTGATAGTTTTTTGGATTTTTTCTAATTTTTTGTATATTTTTAAAGTAAAAATTTCCTAAAATAGGGATAAAATTAATACCTGAAATTAAAATGGAGATATAAAATATAAAATAGCAGCAAAATTTCTCCAAATTATTTTTTAGATATATAATAATATAGAGAAAAATATAAAAAATAAATTTGATTTTTGGGATTTTTGAGATTTTTTATAAATTTTTATAAGTGTTTTTAGGATTTTTCTATTTTTTTGAGTTTTCTTTTATAATTTTTAATGATTTTTGGTCTGAGGGTTAGAAATACATGAATACACAAAAATATTTTTTGGGAAATTTTTCAAAATGTTTTTATATTTTTTATGGGTTTAATATTGCAAAATAGGAGGTGATCGATACTATTCTATTCTTAGAAAATAGGAATGGGGGCATAAAATGCAGAAATAAAATTATATCGTGATCAAGAATGCATCCAGGCACCCATCCCTATTTTTTAGTGATTTTTAAAGCACAACAACTATTTTTAATAAATAAAAAATGGCACACAAAATTACTCTACCTGGGGTATAAGTGCAAATAAAATAAAAAGTGAGGGCTACCATGCAATTTTAACTTAAAATTAACTCTAATTTTAAAACTTTATGTACGACACAATTATTACAAAACACGCAAGGGGATCGATGCAAATTTTACAACATAAACGTGCCCCTGCACGTGACTTTGGCGGGGACAAATTGCAATATATAAAAAGTCTAGGGAGTTACATGCAGTTTATTTCAAAGTTTTTACACCATAAAATATTTACATGACCTTTAAGCAAATACAAAAAGGCGAAGGGTGTCAGTGAAATTGTACCACATAAGCGCTCAAATCCGAGCATTGAGGAATCGCCACGTGTCCTACTCGAGCGGCTCTGATTGCATACCCCTTCATTTGAGATCAATGGTCCAGATTAGATCTGGACCGTTGTTCTTGATCGAACGACGGTGCGAACGACGGTGAAGGGGCTTGGAAGAACACTCAAGAGCTCGACACTGGCGGCCTTCGATTCGTCGAACCTCACTCCTACGACGAGCTTTTCCTTCTCCGATGGGCCCAACGGGTAGCTCGTCTTCCTCCGCATGCTCCTACAGGGGTCGATGGCGGCGATCGAGCTCGGAGTGCTCCGACAATTGTGGACCACCTGGAGCAGCTCTAGGTGGTGGCTGAAGTCCCATGAGCGCCAAATGCCCTGCAAAAGGCCACAAAAGATCCCCGGGTACGAGAGCTATCTTCTCGTCCTGGGGTTTACAGAAAATGATGGGGGAAATAAAATGGAGGGGGAGCTCCGGCGATGTAGCGGTGGAGGGAGCTCGATTCCCAAATCCACGATGGATCTAGGTTGAACAAATGAGGGTTTCGATGGAGAACGCGGAGGGGAAGAAGATGACATGGAGATCAAGGGGGATTAACAGTGGGATCACGGTGAATTAAGCCTAGAGCTCGAGCTCTAGCAATTGGGGTTTTTAATTTATGTGCTAATCGCTTGATTAAGCTAGAAATTAAATGCACCAAATTGAAATTGGGATTGAAAACTACCTAGGAATGAAAGAAGAGGGAGCTCGACCGGCCAGAGGCGGCCAGGAGCAGGACCTGCCGGCGAAGCTCCGGCGATGGATGGATACACCTCCTCCAAGGGCTCTCCTCGCTGCAAATCACGACCTACTCCATGCTATCAACATGGGGAAGATCACATGGGTGATCTGAGGGGCTAAAACCGGAAGAAGAGGGATCAAAAAGGCAAAAGAGGTGAAGGGGAATTATTTATAGGTGAGTTTTGGATGATTTTCGAGGATATCTTACGTGAGATCTGGCGAGGGTTGGTGGAGAGTCTAGGATGAGCGTGGATGAGGGATGAAGTGGGTGCAAGATGGTGGCAATCTCGAGGGTAATGAGTGCTAGGAGAGTTGTGGAGAAATGGAAGAAGAAGGCAACCCTGTAACTTCTGACATGCGTCAGAAGGGAAACCGGGCAGTTGACTCAAGTCAACAGAGAATCACGCATGGTTGGTCCATGTGGACCAACCAGGAAATTCCAAGGCAAAAATACCTTAGAAAATAGATAATAAATAGAATTCGATTTTATTTTTTTAGGTTATAAAATAAAAAATGCTTCTAATTTATTTTCTGTAGTTTTTTATGGACATTTTTATTTATTTTTTAGAGGTATTTATTTACAAGTTACTTTTTAGGGTACATATATAGGTATATTTACCCATATTTTTGGTATTTTATTTTGTATTTTTGATTTTATTATTTTGTTTTTTTATTTTATATATGTATAGCTTTTTTTAGGTGCTTAAATATATTTTTATCTATTTTTCTGATGTATTATATACATTTAAATAAATAAGTCTATTTATTATACATGTATATATATAGGTATTTTACTTATGTATTTTCTATTCATGATTTATTTTAGTGTTCTATTTATTTTTTATTCTAGTTTTAATATGTACATATATTATAAATAATATTTACAAAATTATAAAAATATAAAATTACAATAATAATAAAGAATAAATAAAAGGAATATTTTAATCGGGTATGCTATACAATAGGGGTCTAAAACCTAACTTTCACACCTTAACTTCAAAAAATATGAAACCACCTTCTTTAAATAGCTTATTAAAAATTATATACAATTAAAGATGATTTTGAAACATTTTGGATTTTTATTTGGAAGATATGTGTCTGTGAAGTTTGGCTTTTGGAACTTGTGTATAAAATGTACACCGTGTATTTTTTTTGTGTGAAATAAATTTTGTATTTTTCTATGTCTTATTTATACAACTTTCATTACAAAGTTTTATTGTTTGAGGTATAAATGATAAAGAATAAAATAGGTCCGAAAAAACAATTATTGGCCTACTTTAATGGAGTGATTGCTCTGTATTTTCTGTTCAATTAGCCGCCCTATCTCCCCTACTTTATTCTTTCTCGAGTAAGTCATCATGATGAATCAGTCTCGGGGGCTTGGGTCACTTCAGTGTCCTTGACACTTCACTCTTTTTTTCTTTCCTTTATTTTTTTTATTTTGGCAAAAAATACAATAAATATACAGTATTTTATACATTATTTTGTGCAATTTAATGAATGTTTATTTTGACAAATTAATGATATATACATGCATTCGGCTAGGGTTTCAAGGTCAAAATGAAAGAATAAAGGTGATGAAATGGGGATTCATCACTGACTATGGGAGGTTTATATAGGGCGTAAGTCCTGGCATGGTCCATCCCCTTTATATAGGGCGTAAGTCCTGGCATGGTCCATCCCCTTCTTCCACGTCCGAGTGGTTACGGTCGCCGCGAGATCCGATCTTGCGCAACTGCCGTCGACGATTTTGATCACTCGATCATCCACGAGACTAATTCTAATAATTGTGCAGTAGTTTTCTCCTTCAGTTTTTTACGATTCTAATTCAATCAATGTTCTACTTCAAGTTTAACAGGTTTTAGTTTTATTGTAACTCTTAAAAACGTCAACTTCACTTTTTGTATTCTGTTTCTAGTTGATGAACTTTTTTCTCAAATAATTAAAGTCTTATGTTATTGCATTTTCCTAGATGTTGATTGCCTTTATTTCTACTTGCAAGTTTTGAATTCATATTTATCGCAATATGCATTTTCCTTAGATTTAATTGATAATTCTTTGATTAAATCATCGCAAGATAATCTAAACTCTACAATCCTAGCACGTTGCCACTTTATGTTTGATATGGACTCTCAATCTGATTTTCATAAATTATATAATTCCGTGTGATAGTGCAGTGTGCCTACCATCCAAAAGATCAAGGTTCAAATCCTTCATTCTGTGGATTGCGTTAGGTAGTTGACAGTCAGCGTAAAAAATAGCCGAATCTTTCAACATAGATTTCAGCAAGAATCCATGTAGCTAACCCTATTTATAGTGGGAGAAGACTTTTGCCATTTTTATATAATACCGTGGGTGATATCCAACTACTACGGTCATTGCTTTCCAACTAGGGATGTCAACGGGTCGGGTTTGGGGCGGGTATCATTATTCCCAAACCCATACCCATTTATATAATCACAACCCAAACCCGCCCATTTATTAAATGGGTAGTTCGTAGCGGGTACCCATCTAACCAACGGGTACCCACGTACCCAATGAGTACCCATGTATCTAGTAAATGGCATAATAAAGATTACCATCAAAATAGATAAATAAGTCGTATACATTAATCAATAATATTTAAACTACTGTGACATAAAAATCCATCAATATAATTTATAATGCATAATAATATGAAATGTGGGATGATAGAAATTTGCTTATCTTTTCATTTTTTGATAATTTCATGATTAATAAATTGATAATATACTATTTTAATCAATCATATGTGCTTGATTATTTCTTAAATTACATGCTTTTTCTAATCAATCCAAAAAGAAACAAACAACTCTTGACATGTTACAAAATTGGCATCTTCCACGAACAAACTTTATAGATTAAGTAATCATGTAGAATACTAAAGGAAAACATTTTGGCATTACAAAAGTAAATTACAACTAGTCAAAAATATTACGATTACAATTTATAAAAACTTTAAATCTTGTAAACAATCATGATAGATGAGTATATGACCTCTCATGTTGTACGACATGTTTGTGTCTCTTGTTTACCTGTAAATAGAAATTACAAAATAATACACAATTCGATTAGATCTAGTAAGTCGAGATAAAAAAATAAACTTGATAATATTTAAATAGCGGTACCTTATTATGATAATATAGTGATCCAAGTAAACTCTTCAACTAATTTTAAGAATTGATATCCACCTAAAAATAGAAAAGTGGTCACCATTTTATTCAAATTTATCAACAATTATATTACATATTTCATTATAAGTATTACCTCCATAATGTCATCCTCATCCACATCATCACCAATAAGTTGACAAAGGTCAATAGTCTTTGATGAACCTTAGAAATGAAGAGGATTTGGAGTAGGTTAGGCCGTTCGAGACGCACAACTTCGGATCGGCTGTTCGGAGAAGACAGAAGAGAAGTTGCGAGACTCGTGAGTCGTGACTCGCGCTCATTCGCTGAAGCACGTCGCGGACGGCGGGACTCTGTAGGTTTACGGATCCGTGATTCCAAGCCAAGGAAATTTTCGGAGAAGACGATTAAATGATTCGAATTTCGAATCTGTGGGATAAAGAAGGCGTGTGACGTTTCGTTTCCAAATTTTAACTTTTGTGCGTTTAAAAAAATTTAACTCACCACAAGTGACGACACTGCCATTAATGTAAAACATGAACTTTAATTGCAATAAGTCAGCATCCTTTCTAATTTTAGATTCAAATTTACGTTACATTTGTTATTATTTGTATTATGTTTATTGTAATTAGACAACGTGAATCACCAAAGTTTCCTATTTATATTACCTTTATATGATCCTTATTTTTTAGTATTTTTTATTGCAACCGTATTTCCTTATCCATGTGTGTGTATATATATTATAATATACATGTATATCTATATCGGGTTTGGGGCGGGTTCGGGTTCGGATACCCATGAGGAAATCCCAAACCCGAACCCATACCCGCATGGGTACCAAAATCAAAACCCAAACTCATCCAATAATAATTGGGACGGTTTTGAGTTTTTAAATGGGGCGGATTCGGGTCGGGTACCCAATGAGTAGACCCAGATTGACATCCCTATTTCCAACATCGGATTTAGTGCACGATCAATCCACACTATATGCAACATCTATTTTTTTTCTTTTATGTACTACTTTGTAAAGATGAAAAATATGATAAGAAGAAATTTAAGGCATGAATATTTAGGGGAAATTTAAAAGAGATCATGAGATGATTGCATTGAAGTTTGAAAAAGTGAGTAGTTGTGATTTGATTATATTGGAATTTGAAAAAGTTAGTAGGAGTTGGGTATTTTATAATTTTTAGATGATAATATGATATACTTTATTTTTTTGTTGAAATGGAAGAAAGATAAATGAGTTGTTTGATGTATCAAATAAGAGAGGGTTGACTTTAGTGGGACCTACAAAGGGTTTAAGGATTTGAGTTTTGGAGGGTAACCCCTCAAAGAGGGGGTAACCCCCAACCAAACATACCGTGAGGATTGTTCGAGTGGTTTTCAACAAGGTCTAGTGGCTTGGAGGTAGTTGAAGCAATAGAATATGGCTTGATCTTCGTTTTCCTGTGTTGGGTTGTTCTTTCTTATTCGCAACAAAAAGCATGGAAGGGAGGATGAAGAAGATCCTGTGGGTGTGCCTGTTTGGCGAATAGCTCCAAGAATAAGGGCGTTATTACCTTCCTTTCACTCCTCTCCCCTTCATCATACGGTTATTCCCTCCCCTCCCATTTATCCCCATCTTATTTACCCTTATCCTACCTTATTCTTATCCTTCTAGCTGGACAAGAATAAAATCTTATTTTATCTTATTCTTAATCCTTATTCATGTTTATTCCCGAATTGAAGGTAGATCCCATCATCTTTAGATGCCTTTATGTTTTTTAAAATAAAAAAGGGGTTGGATATATATTTTTACTGTGATTATCCTATGTACCATTATTTCTTTTCCAAATAAAAAACAACTAGATAGATAGATATTGATGTAGAACGAGAGATGTAATTTTTATACCATCGGGAATGCGTAAACAAATCATAAGCTTCCAAGGATCCATATGGTTCTTTGTTTCTGGAGGACTCGCTTTAAAAAAAATATGTATTCAGATAAAGAATAATGATAATTGTATTAATCTTATTTTAAGAAAAAGCTTGTATATCTTTAGGTAATCATTTATATTCGACAATAGCACTTTATTGGAGTGGAATTGCTATTGTTTGTAATCAAGGTATGCACTTTATAATTAAGTTTATATACCATGTTATTTATACCCCACCTGTCCATTTATTAACTATTGAAATGCTACATGTAGTCTATTGTTCACCTTATTGAGTACCAGATGAATCCTAGGTATATTTTCTTTGTACTTAAATCTTGACCTAAAATCCATAACAAATACATGCAAATAATCTTAAATATCATCTTCATACACAAATGTCCTCATAAAATAAAAACCTGATGTTAATATTAAACACATAAAAAGAAAAAAATAAAATAAAAAGAAAGATAGAAGGATGCACTATCTGTATATTTATACAGACTAGCCAAAAAAACAAAAATAAGTGGGGATGGAAATCATATTTATAACCCTAATCTAGAGACCAAGTTTGACTAACTTGATTGACAAATAAAAAAGAAGAAAAATAAAAAACCAAAAAATATGCTTATTTTTGAATAGAAAATATGTATATATTGCACATAAACTTCACAACATCATAAAAAATTATTTCAACTTCTTTTAAACTAATTGGAAGTATCTTATACATAAAAATTTATCTACAAAATTAAATATGTGTAGAAACTAACCACTTTAGTAGACTGGATTAAATCCCAATCCTTAATTGGGAAAAATACTTAATTCATGGGTTTGTAATTTTTATTATAAAATAAAATTATCTGAATTCATGTTTAAACTTTATTAGACATAAAATACTAATTTAAAAATATTTCAAAAAATACAAAAAGTGAAAGAAGCAAGTTTTGGATTTTGGACCCTTATGTACAATTGTCCTCAATAACTAGAAAACTTTAAAATTTTCTGTAGATTTTATTTCAAATCCAAATAATTGAATTCTTTTCGTAACCTCTCAATAAAAATGAATAGAAAAATAAGAAAAACAAAACATCGTATGCATAGGTCATAGATTTCAAACCCTATGGTTATTATGGCTATAATCAAAAGACCAATAAATCATGCATATGAACTCTTATTGGACATTTACTTTAAAATTGTTCACACAAATATCTTAACTTTTAAAAATATTGTGGGGGTTAAATTAAATATATATATATATATATACGGAAATTAGATTTGGGACCTCATTATATATAATACAACTCTAATGCAAATTTCAATAACTTATACAAGGCACATTTTAGTTCCTTTTTACTTATTTCTAATTATGAAGATTTTTTGATATTATATTTCCACATGGCAATATAGAAATAATAAAGACGTTCCAAAATAAAAAGCTACAAAAATTAGAAGCTATATGATTTCTATACTAACGTAAATAACTATTTTATATAGGGTTTAATGTGTCTGCCCCTAGTTTGCTCCCCCACCCCTTTTTCCTCATTTTTTTTTGAAAATTTCTTCCGTGAATATTCATCACTATATCCCTATATTATGCTCTTAAAATTTCGTGCGAAACAGAGACTCCTACGGCCTCCATCCAGACAGTCATTTTTTAACGGTAATAGAATTACTAAAAATGACCCCGTCTGGATGGAGGCCGTAGGAGTCTTTGTTTCTTACGAAATTTTAACAGTATAATATATGGATATATTGATGAAAATCTACGGAAGAAATTTTCAAAAAAAATAAAAAATGGAGAAAATGAGGTGGGGGAGCCAAGTTAGCTCCCCCTCAAGGGGGCAGCCCCATTTACCCTTTTATATATGATGTATATTATGATACCACGAATCTATAAAAGTATAGTTCACTAAATTATTGTATAATCATAAATCATGATAAAACATAATATACATTAATAATAAAATGAAATTAAAAATAAACACCCTCAAGATACATGTATTTTATACATGTAAAAATGCCTAAAAATCCAAACTCTCATAAATGACTGAATTTGGACTTGCCACCTTTTTTTATAAATACTGTAGTGCATAAACAAATCTAAAGCTTTTGTTATTACACTTGCAATTCTAGAGGTTATTTACTTCTTTTTTTACAAAGTTATAAGATTTAAGGGATTTTTATCCGGCAGGCCCTATAATCTTTGTCAATTACCTCTACGACATTTGAAACATCTTAATTCCTCTCTCGACCCCGTAAACTTTCTCTGTCTTACCCCCACAAACCCTATCGTTAAATTGACACATCTAGAGTTAACTTTCTTGGGTTAAAAACAAGTTAATCTAGCCGATCCGCGATCGGACGACTAAAATTAACCAAGAAAAGAAAAAATAATCCTCCCTCCTCTAACAGCTTTCCCTCCAACTGCCACTAGGCGGGAGGAGGTGGACGTGAGACTCCTCGCGGCGGGGCTCGGGAGAGGATGTGGGGCTTTGAGGAAGAGCGTTGCTCGGGGATGGCGATGCGGGGGGGGGGGGGGGGTGGCGCTGCTTCTATGGGTTGGAGGCGGTCCGCTTCTAGGGGGAGGGGACTCGACCTGAGCAGGCGGCGAGCGGGGGGGGGGGTTGACCTGGAGGAGGTGAGGCTTGTCGGCAGTGGGTCGTGTTCTACCAGGGGGCTTCGAGCAGGGGGGTAGGGGGGCTTCGAGCGGCGTGGGAATGGGGGGCTTCGAGTGACGTGGGGGAGGAAGGGCAGGGCTTCGAGTAGGGGTGGGGGCCGGGGTGGCTTTGGGCAAGGGCAGGGGATGGGATGGCTTCGAGCAGGGGGCGGGGAGGCGAGGCCGGACTTCGGGCTGCGGGGGTTGGGGGCTTCGAGGAGGGGATGCGGCGTGTGGGGGGTGTGGAGGTGGGAGGAGGGGGGCTGGGCGCGGGCTCGGGGACGACGCTATGAGCAGAGGGGATTATGGGCCGATCAATTTTAACGGGAAAATGGATGGGTGTTAACCACAGGGTCTATGGGGTAAGGATTAGCAAGTTTAAGGGGTCGAGAGAGGAATTAGGATGTTTCAAAGGTCGTAGAGGTAATTGGCAAACATTATAGGGTATGACGGGTAAAAATCCCAAGATTTAATAAATTTGATTTTTTGTGATAGCGCTAGCACAGACCTTCTTCTACCTTCGACCAAAACCCTCTCTATTACGATCTCCATATTCAATCGCCCTCCTTCGTAGCCTTCACACAATGTGTCTAGTCAACTCCATGACTCCCTAACTACATCAATCGATCAACCTCTTTTCCCTTTGATAACACACATGCCAAGAACCCAAATCGAGCTCTATATCATTCTCTATACCTTGGACAAAAAGGGGATCAAACCACTAGTACTCGGACAACCTTTAAGGTTCATAGCTTGGTGCATGTAATGGAAGCATCATTGGTTGTTTCTAGGACCAAGATGAGTGTGTTACAAGCTTCAAGATCGATCCACTGTCGGTAAGACCTTATCCAAACACCACCATGCACACACTGAGCCATCAGAAGTAGCTCCTCTAGGAGAAGAAGATCGCAGCTCAATAGCTCCTATCCTAAACCTCAACTTCCACCCTTTTCACTATATATAAGCTTTGGGTCTAAGTATCCAATAGTTGAGACCTCTTGATAGGCCCGAGTTTGCCTCCAGATATCAATAACTACATGATATCAACTCTTGCATGAGGTCAAGCAGTTATTGATTTTTTTGTATTCCTCTACAAAGGCAGAGAGTGAAAGTTTACATGTGCACAAACGCTATCTAAGGTTGAGTTACAAAGTGCTCGTGCAACCAAGGGCAAAATAACTATTTGATTATATAAAAGTTTGAGGTGATAACATCGTAGTTTATCCTAACAACCGTAATAGTATAAACTGAAAAAGGGGTTATCATAGACCTTATTAAAATTCATATATTAAATTAATCCGTGTGCAGGTATGTCTTCAGACTTGACTCATGCCTCTCATCCTCAATCACTAATTTTCTTCTCTACCCCTACTCTATACTTGAAGGACTGAGGGATAGAGCCTTCAGGTCATGAGCATTTCCCTAAGCACTTTCAGAGGGTGCTGGAATTTGAAGTAATTCGTCTACCTTCCGTTCTTTCTTTTTTCTTTTTTTCATCATAGACCTGCCATCGTCACCAGAAAGTCCCAGTATGTGATAGCATCACCACCTACCAATAAGCACTAATCGTCATTGTTCATCTAATAACACCATCTCATGCCATTACTAAAGTGAAGATTAGGGCAGAGTGGGGGTTTCCTCGCTTAGAAGAGCACGGTTTCCCACTTCTTGCATAGCTTGGCTCGTCTGATAGGCTCGATCCACAACTATATATTAATATTACAAGGCTGAGAAGTTGATAATTCTCCAAAGCAAAGATAGAGTGGGGAACACGTGAACTGAGGATGTTTTTATGTGGGCCTTCATCAAAGTGCTCAAAGCCCTTCGCTACTCGAGAGTCCAATCTGAGACTTCCCATGGACTGCTGAATCAACAAAAGAGGGTCAATGAACTCATTGGAGTGACAAAGGATTACTAGACTTTCCTCCGTAGCCAGGTTCCAGTTGATTTCCTCGTTCTCTATTTAGATCTTACATTAATTTTGTGTTTCTTTCATTCATTTAGCAAAATTTCCAATTTCACCAATTTTTATTCCTCCATGTTCCTCCGCTCCGACCTCCAAATCCACCAAATCTGCTCCATATCTAGTCAATGCGATCGTTCTTAAACAATCAAGACATTATCCCCTTCATTTTACCTTACAAAAGGGGAGATTCATTCGCCCTACTACTAATGGTTTTTTTGAACTAAGTTCAGCTCCGAAAAACAAATGTAGGTGGAATGTTGTGTATTGAACTCATGTTATAGTGGGAGGGACATTGGGCACTGAAAGGAATGGACTAGAGGGAGGTTTGAGCATAGTCGAGAACCTAAACCTGGATCAAGTTTTTCAAACTTTAGGTGTATGAAACTTTGACCCATTATTTTTTATTCACTCAAATGAATTGTTGCTTAGATGATTTACGTTTACTATTCTAGGTTCCATGCCATTTTGATGTGTATCTGCGGAACACAAGTTTCATCTACTAAGATCAAAAAATTGAGCAAAATACCTTAACAAATACATTCACAAATGCATTAATATATCACTCTTATAATTACATGTATATAAATTAAGAAGCATAAATTAACACTCGAAAACACCTAAAAATAGGCAAAAGGAAAATTAAAAAATAAATATGAATAGGATATACTGTATTCATGTATATGTCTGCAAAATGGCTTAAGAAAACAAAGGAAGTAGGCCTGCAAGGTCTATTATATCCAACCCTAACCTAGAGATCAAGATCATATGCCTGGACCTCATATGCCTCGACCGACTCAATGAAAAAAATAGGAGAAATAAGGAAATAAGAAAAGATATCATTTTATACATAAAATATTAAGGACACAATTATATACAATATACACAAACTTTAAACATTTATATCTATTTTTATAAAATTCAGAATGACCCGATTTCTTTTGCAATAATTCAATAAAAAGATAGAAAATATAAGCATATTAAAAAAGTGCCGCCTTCCACAGATGACAAGTGAAATCGATTCACTTTCCCAAGACGCACGCATTCCAGATTTTATATATGGAGCACATGAAATCCAAATCCACCTTATTCACTTTTAGAGTGTATTATTTAAAATACTTTAAATCATAAAATAATTTGAAATCGAGCATGGATCATTCATGAAAAATATGTTATGGGAAAAAATTTAAATTATATTCAGTTTTTTGTTTATCTTATACACGGTATACTTAAGATCTTTTCTTCTTGATTTTAATTTAATTTTATTGTTTGTATATTTTTCTCTAAAAATATAAAGTCATTTCAAAATTACAAAATGAAAAAAAGAAACAAAAAATAGTTGTCTAAATACATGTCCACTAGACTTGTATTCTCTCCTTTATTTTTTATTAATTATATTTCACAATAATAGAAAACAAAAAATATGTTTGAGTAGCTTATAGTATATAATATTATTATAAAATATAACATATTAGTATTACTAATAAGAAATCAAATTAAAAATGTGTATAAACAACAATCATGTAAAACATACTTATAATATAGAACCTAAATTCCTATTTTTAAAACTAAAGATCTTATGCAAACACTTCTTTTTGCAAACTTGCAGATCTCATTTTTTCAAGCAACTTTTATGCTTTGGATTTTGCATTTGAGGTTGACTTTTATTTATTAGGTTTTTTGAAATGTTTTTTGTATCTTGGACCTATTCTCATGAGCAAAAATTATTTTTAACATTAAATATACCAAAGTAAAAGAATAAAGGAAAATAGCAGAAAGGTTGTAAATATTGTCACTATGTACAGACCTGACCTGAACCTAGAGATTGAGATAATATTGGATCGGTCTATTAATGATAAGGTAGGGAGATATAAGGAATGTATAGAGGAAAATCATAAAAATAACTAATTTTGTGCATAAATTAACGTTCATAACACCTTGTATATTATAAAAAAGTATGAACTTATTTTATTCAAAACACATGTGTAAATATTTAATCAAAATTCTTTCACATCGTATATTATTATCTCTACTTATAAAAATTCTACCGATTAAAACTAGATTACAATTAGGAAAAATAAGTAAAAAGTTGGAACACCCAACTTCCCCGGTTGATATCTATTTATTGAAAATTCATAATCGAACGGACTCACTTTAAACTTCATCTCATACTTAATATTATTCACTAAAGTGTCAAGAATATCCCGAGGTAAAAGGAGTGAGTTTCTGCTTTCGGGCTCAATTGATCACTTGTATATTTACTTAATAAAACTTTCCGATTTTCTTTAAAGCTAATAAAAATTCCTTTTAACTTAATACTTTTCGTAACATGTACATTACAATGTAAAGAAAAATATAATATAAAGTTAACATCTAATACATGCAATATATCTCGAATCGTAAAAGCCGTAAAGTCCAACTTCCAGACTGATATCTCACTCCGTATGAACTCCATATTGGGAAAACTCACCTTTAAATTCAAGTTATAAAACTCTATACCAAATAATGGCGATTTTATTGAAAAACAGAACTAATACAAAAAAATGTCAATTTTGTGGCCTATATGGTATATGTACAATTATTTTTACAATTTATATATTTGTATTTATTGTTATTTCCATTTGATTTGTATATCTCCCTTGTACACATTTTATATCTTGTAAATCAAATAATACAAAAAATAAAATACTTTTAAATTAATTCAAATAAAATCTGAAAGACAAAATATATGTATAAAGTACCTTTGTTGCACATTCTTCAATTTATTTATTCATTTAATAAACTCCAAAAATCTAATAAAAATATATTTCTTGCCTTAAACTATTCTTTTAATAAATAAAATATAAAACATGTTAATTATTTGGAAAACTTTTGAAAAAAAATATGCATATCTATTCTATGAGCATATTATATCTATATTTGGTTGACTTTGCCAATTTACTTTATTATTTTATTAATTTATATGTATTATATATCATTTTGTAGGTAATTTAAATAAATAAGTATGTATTATTTACATTTTTGATTTATTATCATTTATTTCCTGATTTATATTATTTTTTATGAGTATAGTCAACTTTTGGTCAATTCATTTTATCGTTTAGTGGTTAAATAACGATGTAAGTGGGAGCTATGTGATTTTCCAAATAATAGGCAATCCATATGATGCAAGTAGGTGTCCAAGAAAAAGTATTAAATTGATGGTACTACTGATAAATATAAAGAAAAATTACTTACCAAGAATTATACTCAGAATCTTGGAATAGACTTCAAGGAAATCTACTATCTGGTTGATATGATCCTAGCTACTATCACATTTATGGATTTGGAATTATTTCAATGAATGAGAAGACATCCTTATGGAGAATTAAGGGAGGGGATGTATACGCAATACACTGGTGGATTTTAGGTGGAAATTCATGAGAAAATTGTTTGCAAATTTAGAAAGACATCAAATGACTTGAAACAATCTTTGCGACAATGATATCTCAAATTCCATGAGAAAATTATCTAACTTGCATTTGTTTCAAATAAAAGGATAATTGTGTACGTCAGGAAAAGTGGGAGCAAGTTTGCCATAATGTCGATGCATGTGAATGGCATTCTACTCACATGTATTGACATAATAATGCTCAATGAAATATAAGAGAAATCGAATAACAAATTTGAGATGAAGAACATGGAAGAGGTGTTGTATGTTCTAGGAATCCAAAAAAAGAGAAAGATTCAAGGGCAGTTAGTTCTAGCTTAGAGAAATACTTATATACTGATTAAGAGTCTCCATTTGGAAGGTGGAATAACTCTCCATCTTCTACACTGCTTGTGATAGGAAAGAAACTCATTGAGTGAATGTCCAAGAAAGGCGCATAAATAATTAGATGTTCCATATGCACAAGCGACATGATTGTCTAATGTATGCAATGATAATGCAATCAACCTTTCATGACTTATCTAGTAAGCGTAGTCAATAGGTATCACATTTATCCCGAGCCATCACATTGGGGAAATGTAAAGAGAATTCTATGATATCTAATAGGAGTTGCACATATGAAATGGATGTATCAAGCTAGATCACTTAAGGTAATTGGATACTCAAATGCAAATTTCAAGGGGAGATGTGGATGATAGGAAATCTACATTTTTCATGTTTGATGGAGCCGTCATTTTTGAGGTAGCAAGAAACAAGGATATGTATTTAGACATAGACACGAATCAGAATATATTGCATATGGTATGACTCCACTCATATGGATTAAATGCTTTCTTTGAGTCGAACAAGAGATATTCATGGACAATGGTCCTTATAAAAAAATCTTCAAGCATACACTAAACGAATAGTGCGTGTATAGGAATTGACCACTTTAGACAAGTGAGAGATGTAAGACGATTCAAACATATGACCATGTGGTATAAAACCACCACCGGATGTTGTACAACACCATATATCAAGGGGTGCGGAGGGCGAGGATGGACTAAGCAAGGGTGCACACTATAAATAAATCTCCATTGAGAAGGGAAGACACACTCTTAGTCGAACGAGTTACCTCGCATCGAGGAGCCATCTCCCTACCTAATACCTTCTCCTCTCCCGATCAAAGCTCAATCTATTCTAAACAAAGGGGCTGCAGGCAGAGACGTAAAAGTGCAACTGCACGTAGTCTCATCAAAGGGTTCGCAGGAAGGGGGGCTATATAAAGGGTGTAAATAGCAATTATGTAGAGGATGGAGCATAACTGTATATACAAAGAGAAACGACCATATAATTTACATGAGTATATAAGTCGATGGAGTTGTGAGTCACAAAAAAGTTGCCTAAATGTCAACGTAGCTTCATTTGTGCAAGAATCAATGTAGCTTATTGTCCAATTGGTTGAAATCATACATATGGACAACTGAAAATAACAAAAAAAAGTACACAAAATATGGCATCGCTCCCCTACATTAGATACAACTAAGTAGAGGCCGATTCATCCATCACACCCTGGATTAACTGCATATCAATGTACATATAATGCAGCAATCATGGAGACTATAGATATATTGATGGTGCAATAAATGGACATTCTAATTATATTGGCATACTAAGAATCACTACACTGGATTCACCTCCCAGGTTGTTCCTGCAAAAAAAACAGATTTGTTTAGATTTATTCCTGTCAAATGAAAACATGACTAATACCATAATGTCCAAAAGTATCAAATGTAACCGGTGGTCTCAAATTTGATGGCATATATAAATTTGTCCTCAAGAAATACAACCACCCAGTCTTGTCATAGTTTCATGGCTACATATGCACGTTCTTTTTGCAAGATGAGAGAACGGAGAATGAAGTACTTGTTTTTCCAAGGCATCTAGATCAGGCTCTCATTAACAAATGTTCGATTTTGCAAAGTGCCCAACATCGATATCCATCTGCTCTCACTTCGAGGATAAACCCAAAATATCCTTTGATATCATCGATAACTTATCATCGATAAGTATATAGAATAAGATAAATAGGAATAACCCCATTTCGTCGTATATTAGTTACATATTTTTGGAGAGTTGTTTAACTGCTTCTTTGGCGAGTTTGCTTGCTCTAGTAGAAACTTGAGATCCAAGGCTTATATGTGCCTCTTATATGACTACTAGATTGTAGAGGACTATTTGCAATAATCCTATAGCTTATATAACCATTCCCCTAATATAAAAATACATCCCAATTTATCACTTACTAAAATCCAAATCAAATAAGGCATATAGGAGAGCACGCATCCTCCCCCTAGAAAACCCGCACCCCATGGCTCATTGACCAAGCAACAAAACCCTAGTTTCAGATGGGAACCTCGCCTCCATTAACCCTGAATTTAAATTATAAATGCATGAGATTTTTATTTTTGTTAATACATGGACACTTCAAGGCAACACCTACGAGTAGCGTAAGTGATAAATATACCCATACCAGAACCTTTTACTTATTGTTGAGAAATTTATATCTCACTATCGTTATCTGTAGTTTTTTATTTCTTCTGTCTACTTTATTTAAATTTTTCTTAGAGTTTTTCTCCTATATAGGAGAGCTCTAGGGCTACGTTGGAAATATTTTTTTACTTCACGCCTTTCCACAAGGTATCAGAGCGATGGTCCTAGATCGGAGCATGTGCCCTAGAAATCCCACCCCACCTAAACCCTAGCTTGCTCGGGCATTGCTGCTGTCGGCCCCTTCCCGTCGTCGCCAACCTCTTTACACGTCGTTGGCCTCTCCACGCTGCCAGTCTTACCGCGCAGCCGGTCGCCCAAACCAGTGTCCAGCTACTGCCGCGCAGCTAACTGCGGTAGCAGTCGTTATCTCTGCCCCGGGTCGGGAGCCACCATCCGCGCCACCGCAGCCAGAAATGAGACCGTCGTCGAGGCCGCCATTGTCTAGGTATCTAGAGTGTGGTTTGATCATCTAAATTCATCCTAGTTACCCAAAGAGGTCCCAAAGGATAGGAGAGGGTGTGGTATGAGTCTACACCCACAACCATCCCCTCATATGTCAGTGTAGACGCAGGTGGTACAATTTGCTGACCCAATCTTGGGTATTATTGTCATCATGTCAGATAACAAAACATATGTTTCATCCCTGGGTGCCTTCAAAGGCATGGTTTCAGATTTCGCGAAATTTCGGCGAAATTTTGGCAAAATTTAGGTTTCAACAAGGGACCGAAATCTCAAGTGAAATGGCGATATGAGGCAGTTTTCGGTCATTTCTTCACAAATCGTGGTCGATATGGACAAAATGGCGTCGAAATTTCAATGAAATATCGTATCGGCAGGGTAGCGATATGATATCTGAAACCGATATTTAAACCTTTGTTCAAAGGTCCAACACCCATCGTCAAGATGGATGGAACGAACTATGAACTATGGGCCATGCGGTTCATGAGACTGATGCAGTGTAATGGCAAGAAGCATATCCTCACGAAGGAGGAGCCAAGTGACAAGACTAGGGTTAATGCTTCATAGGAGGCAGATGACACGTATGCGCGTTTGTGGCTATCTGGTATTGTGTCTATGGAGATAGCCAACGACATGCCGAGCCAGCCTACTGCAAAGGCTATATGGGACATTCTCGCCGCTACATACTCTCCAACGGAAAATGAGACAAACATATTGCAACTTCAGCACGATATCTTCACATCGAAGCAGAATGGTTGTCCTCTCCATACCATGTACACTTATCTAAGGGGTATGTTTCCATGGTTTTATTCCCTTGACTGCCACACCAGAGAAGCTCAAGGCGTATAGAGACTTGGTGACGACCGGGGTATTTCTAGCAGCCCTCGACCCTGAGTATGACGCTGCTCGAGCACAGATTCTTATTGATGCTACCATACCTCAAATGGAGGAGGCATACCGCAGATTAAGCAAGCTCTCTATTTCTTCTGGTGGTGGTGAGCAGTCTCAGACCTCTTCAGCTATGGCTGCCTCTCGTGGTAGGGGGGCCTTACATAGTACCGTGGTCGAGGTAACCGTGGCAGGGGAGGGGTAGTCAACCTCGTCAGCCATGCTCTTATTGCCATAGGTCAGACTACTCTGAGGAAACATGCTATTCTAAGCATGGTTTTCCCACTTTAGCATGGGTTGCAGAGCTGACTCAACAGGGTGGGAGTTCATCACCTGCATCTGATCAGAGATTTTATGAACTTGTAGTGTGGCTCAAGGAGATTATGTCTGCTCCTGGGTCAACCAGTTCTCCGTCGGGATCCTCAGAGGTAGCTGCTTCAGCATCCGCATCCACATTAGGTATATATCATATGCTCTTAATAGTTGTTACAAGGCAGATTTGTCAGAATGGATTATGGACTCAGGAGCATCCTATCATCTTTGTGATGATAGAGGACAGTTTAGCATTTACAGTCTGACTCAGTCAGGGAGATCGATAATAATAGCAGATGGGATAGACTCTCCCATCACTGGTCATGGGGAGGTGCAGTTAACTCCTGCAATACGACTTCAGAATGTTCTTTACGCTCCTGAATTTTCTATGAATTTACTGTCCATTAGTCAAATCACCAAGGATTTACATTGGCGTGCCATATTTGATCCTTTTGCTCTTATGTTTCAGGACATTCTTACAGGCAGGATAATTAGATCTGACTGTGAGCAAGGAGGTCTCTATAGACTGGTACAATCCCCATATGTCGGTGCTTCCTCTTTTCGCATTGGATCCGTTTCTCCTAATGTGTAGCATCTTCGATTTGGTCATCTTCCTCTGCAAAATCTATGTCACGTTCTTCCTCAGATTTCTCCCCGCTCTACTTTTCAGTGCGAGGCCTGCCAACTTGGGAAGCATCATCGGTACATTCCAAAGCCGTCAGGGTCGAGGTAGTTACAGTTTTTTTGAGTTAATTCATTGTGATATTTGGGGTCCAAGTCGCGTCTCAGACCATCAGGGGCATAGGTTTCATCTTACTGCTGTCGATGAGTTTTCAAGGTTGTTATGGATTTTTCTTCTTAAGAACAAGTCTGATGTTGGTCCTGTCATTCAGTCCTTTATTAATGAAATAAGAAATGTTTTCTCTGCAAATGTCAGTATATTCGTTCCGATAATGCACTGGAATTTTGCAGTACTCAACTCTCTTAATTTTTTAGAACCTATGGTATCGTGCATCAGGCATCTTGTGCTTATACGTCTCAAAAGAATAGGGGTTGTTGAACGAAAACATCGCCACCTTTTAGATGTTACTAGGACTCTCTTGATCCAGAGTCGTGCTCCTCATTCGCACCGAGGGGATGCGGTTGTAACTGCTTGCTACCTGGTGAATCACATGCCCTCATCGATCTTGGGGGAGAAGATCCCGTTATCGATTATGTTTCCCCAGAAGGATCTTTTCTCTTTTACGCCTCATGTTTTGGGTCAGTTGCTTTTGCTCATCAAATGTCTCCAGGACTTGACAAGCTCTCTCCTAGAGTTGTCAAATGTGTGTTTGTTGGATATTCCAGGATCCAAAAGGGATATCGTTGCTTTGACCCTGTTCGACAAAGGTATTATGTTAGCGCTGATGTCACCTTCTTTGAGTCTATTATGTATTTCTTTCCTACAGGTGACAAGCTCGTTCCTTTAGAGAATGGAGAAAAGGTATATATGGCATACCTCCGATTTCGTCTACTCCAGGTTCTACTACACCACCTCCACCACCGCTTCCTCCATTGCCTGCCACACCTACCTTCTTTCCGCAGGTTTATAATCGTCAACCTCATGCTCATGTGCTTCCTCCATCACCCAGCACACTCCAGGTATGTTCTGAGCATTTGAGTTCAACTAATGACACTAGTGATTTGCTTGTGCAGTTTGAGGTGCAGGATGTCTTAGAAGATCTGGTCTCAGCTACTGAGGAAGTTGATGACTTTGATGTGCCTATTGCCCTGCGGAAGAAAAGGCGTGCATGCACTGTATATCCACTTACTTCCCATGTTTCTTTGGCACGACTCTCAGATGATTTTCAGAGGTTTGTTGTGTGTTTGTCGACTGTAGAGATACCACGGTCCTATGCGGAGGCATTGCAGAGTAGTCAGTGGCGTCTAGCTATGGAGGAGGAGATTGCAGCGTTACAGTCTCGTGGTACATGAGTGTTGTACAGGCTCCTCCTGGTGCATCTGTTGTTGGTAGCAAATGGGTGTTTACAGTGAAACACCGCACGGATGGTACTGTGGACAGGTATAAGGCTAGGCTTGTTGCTCGTGGTTTCACCCAAACATATGGGGTGGATTATCATGATACCTTTTCTCCAGTTGCATGTCATTCTACGTTGCGGATTCTTATTACTGTTTCTGTGGTACGTGATTGACCGCTTTTCCAATTAGATGTCAAGAATGTGTTTTTGAATGGGGATCTATAGAAGGAAGTTTACATGCATCAACCACCGGGGTTTGCTGATGCGGGGTGTCCAGTATGGTGTGCAGACTTCACAAGGCCATATATGGCCTTAAGCAAAGTCCGAGAGCTTGGTTTCAGAAGCTATCAGAGTTGATTGAACAACATGGGTTTGTCAGATCTACTGCAGATCATTCTCTCTTTGTTAGGAGAACCCAGAGAGGTACCGTTGCTATTCTGGTCTACGTTGACGTTACATGTAGCGATGAACAGGGCATTCAGGCAGCTAAGGATTTCCTTGGACAACATTTTGTGATCAAGGACCTTAGCAAGTTGCGTTACTTTCTTGGCCTAGAGTTTGCAAGAAACCATCATGGTATTGTAATGACGCAAAGAAAGTATGGCACTGACCTCTTATCTGAGACGGGCATGACAAGATGTAGACCTGCTACTACTCTAGTGGATCCCAATGCTAGGCTTTATGATGGTGACTTTGAGGAGGTGGATAAGAGACTGTACATAGAGCTAGTAGGGAAGTTGTTGTATGCCACTATCACCGAGCCTAATATATCATTTGTTGTTAGCAGGATTAGCCAGTTTATGGAGCAATCCAAGCAGGTTTATATGGATGTAATGATCTTAAGGTATCTAAAGTCTTCTCCAGGTGCACTACTTCTGTTTAGAAGAGACACGTCTCTCACAGTTACTGGGTGTGTGGATGCAGATTATGCTGGGTACCCCAAGGATAGGAAGTCCACTTTAGGCTTCACTATGTTTGTAGGTAGCTTGCTGGTTTCATGGAAGAGTAAGATACAAACTGTTGTGGCTAGATCTAGCGATGAATCAGAGTATAGGGCCATGGCCAAGGGAGCACGTAAATGATGTGGGTCAAGTCTGTCCTGACTGACCTAACTATTGAGGTGCCTCTTCCTATGCACCTCAAATGTGATAACCAAACCACTTTGTTCATAGTTAATAATCCAGCCTTCCATGAAAGAACAAAGCACGTCGAAGTAGATTGCTATTACATTTGTTATTTAATCCAAAAGGGACTTATATCCACCTCTCATGTTACTTCAGGTGATCAGATTGCAGATTTGTTTATCAAAGCTCATGCGAGGGGTCCTTTTCATCATTGTTATTCCAAGCTGAGCAATAGACATATATGCTCCAGCTTGAAGGAGAGTGTTGAGATATTTATATCACATTATCGCTATTTGTAGTTTCTTATTTCTTCTTTCTACTTTATGTAATTTTCCCTTAGAGCTTTTCTCCTATATAAGAGAGCTCTAGGGTTACGTTGGAAAACAACTTTTCATTTCATGCCTTTCCACACTTATTGTGTGTATTCTTTGAATATTCCATCATTAAACTTGCAGCGCATTATAGTATCTCTTCGCTGGATATTTTTCTTCCGAATACATACTAATATCTCACTATGCTGCATAAACCCACTCCAATGGTCTAGTGGTAGTGCAGTGTGTCTACCACCCAAAAGACCAGGGATCAAATCCCTCCTGGTGGGGGTTGTGTTAGGTAGCCAACAACCATCGTAAAAAATAATTGGATCTTTCAACATGGATTTGAGAAAGAATCCATGTAGCCAGCCCTACTTAACCATGCTGCATATGATTAGGCCATGTTTTAGGGTAGAAGTTTTATCACTGGATCCTGACAGTGTTCATTTTGCAGGTCAAGTTATTCAATGAACAAATTTACACTGAACGTGTACAAATGATCAAGTGCCAACTGAACACGGTTAGGTCTGAACAATTCATGGAAGAATGCAACACATATCAGGCATGTCTCTGCGATTAAGCTGAGATGTTGACCTTGATATGATTGAGATGTAAACCTCACAACAAAAGAGAAATTGTTAATATCATGTTGGATCCAGGAACAATAAAAAAAATATAACGATAGTTACAGGGAAATCCTCTGATTAGGAGAAAACCATGAGGTTGACGATCTAACAGCCTCTCACGAGCAGCTTTTTTTTCTCTTCGATTTCAACTGTAAATGGGGCGTGCATAATAAATATAGGTTTTATGGATATGCAGATCCACAGCAAGATCCATTTAACCCGTTAAAATAGTCTAACATCCCCCCTCAAGTTTGGTATAGATATCAGTCAAGCCCAACTGAAAGCATCCATCTTATGTTTTGTCGTGGAAATGCTTTCAGTAAAAATATAGGCAAGCTGGTGAGATGAGAGAGTTGTCCAAAAGCATTCCATGTGCTTGATGAGATCATGAAGAACGGGACTGTTCGTAATCCAAAAATCAGCAGACCATGGGTCCTCACCAACCCCAGGCTGCAATGTTGAAATAACCTACCGTTACCCAGTGATCATGCATAAATCTCATCATAGCCTCTCAGCTCCCTCTGAAGCTCTCCTCACACCACGTCCGTTGTCCCATACATGACCATAACAACAATCTGAAAGTTGTCCACTCTCCTTAAAAGAAAACATCAACGTTCTGGCTCCAACCAACTCCAGTTATAAAAGGTTCACATTCCAATCAATGAGGATACATCCATATCTCCCATTCAAATTCACCTGTTGAACTGTAATAACCTATATTCATATAGACCCCCCACTGACTATATATTTTTTTACTAAAAAAATATAGACCTCCCACAGACCATATTGCAACATTCCAGCATCTTTTGCTGCATCCCTTTGAGATAAATAATTGTCCATTGTAGCCTTTTTCTCAAGATCGACCGGCCTCACACAACTCACGTGACCAGCTTCATTTGGAAACCTGGAATGACTTCGAGGACACGCCAAGACCTGTATTGGTTGCCACATCGCAACTCAAAACTGCCTCAAAGTTCACTTCTCCAACCACACATCCAACACATACTCGACCACTCTGACCACCCTCTAAAGCTACTGAAGCTGACTCGCCAACCTCCCCACACATCAATTGCTGAAGCTGCCACTTAAGGATCCTTGCCCTCAGCATTTTCCATGCTCTACTTCATTCTGGTGAAAACCACCAGTTCTTCCCCAACCTATGCCAACTTCCTACCTTTCTTCTACTGGTGCACTAGAAACAACAAGGCCTATATCAACCATCGTCACGACAGCCACCCCATATCAAACATCTGACCACCCCCTCCCTGCAGCTCCCCACCTTCTCTCTGACCAACACTACCAGCTTGCTGGCATGAACTCGAACCCAAAACTGTCATCAAGGCCTATAGAACAACAATACCAAAGCATTTTCCCCACAATAATTACGGCCGGCTACATGGATTCTTTGCCTCCATTCAGATATATCTTGGCTCATTCTTGAGCTTAGATCCAAATAAGATCCCGTCGGAGAGAGTCTCATTCCAACACTTCTTTTGCCTTTCCTGTCCTCTCTTTAGCCGGTTCAACATACCAAATCTCGCATCTTCTACCTGACGCATCAACCGAGCTCCTTTGTAAGTGGTCATCAAGGCCTATAATTTTCCAAAAAGTTGACTGATCACTGTCGAAAGGCCGGCCTTGCCTCCCATTCCATGACCATCGATAACAACTGTAAACTAAAAAATCTATATTAAATGTCAGACGATTTACAGAAACTATAATTGCACCGAATCTGTGGAGAAAATCACATCAATGAAACCTAAAGAGAACCTCCCACCAAGTGAAGCCTAGGTCCACCAACCCGAGCCGAGCTAACTGAAGATAGCCAGGTTTGCGGGTCCGAAACTTGAACACTCATCCCTATCATAAGGCCGAAAATGTGCCACCTCCCCAGAAGAAATCAGTGCAACATGGCCATCCATGTGGATCATTTTCTTGATCATAGATCCCCAAAAAAGAAAATTCTCTCGAGGCAGCAAGATCACCTTCTGAAACTTTTTCCTTAAATGGCACCTCAAATCCATCTTAAACAGTGCCATCTACATTCCCACAGAAGGTGTCACCCCGCCATCTGAAACTAAAGGAACCTCAGCCAAAGCTATGCGTTACTGGCTCCTCCATCCACCATGATCCCGAATTATGAGCCTTCCCAGTACAAACATCACATCCGCCGGAAAGGATGAAGCCCTGCAAGTCATCTCGACAATGACATTCTGCTTCTTCTGCCTCATCTAAGTTCGGTGTAGCAGGGGTGATATAAATGCAGCATATGTAGCATCAACTTCCCTACATCTAACCTAATCATATTTTTATTTGGTAATACTGGCATGGGTATTTATTCTCCATGCATCTCTGGTGCAACCGCATCTTCACTACATATTCATGCACCTCATGGAACACCATCTGTGGTGAAAAAGCTGGGCCAACCTTTGGAATTCCTGTTCAGTTGCAACATCTCCTGCAATTTGTTATAGGGGTAAGCCATGAGGACATTGACTCTTCTAAAGATGAGATCGGAAAAAAGGGGACCCAGAGATGGTAAAATGAAGGCTATTGCCATATTATGAGCTATTTGGTTGGCAAAAAATGAGGTTATCTTTAGCCGTGAGAAGAATCTGTGTGGAAAATGAAATTGGGTATGCTAGAGCACTCTTTAAGGCCTAGCTATTGCAATCACTGTATCCTATTTACTTTTAATGAACTTTGAGTTATGGTACACATATTCCAGGATGTACACCCCCGGATTCCTCACAAAACTTCCTCAGAAAATTCTCATGCATTATGTGGTTGACTCTGTCCTCATCCCTGCTCATGACCCATACTCGATCCCGTCCACGACCTCTTCTTGTTCTTCGTATATGCACTTGTTCTTCATTTTCTTCATTAAGGGGTTGGGTATCTGAAAATTGCATCGCAACTGAGTGCTCCATTTATGCTTTGGCTTCTATAACGATTGCTCTATATTCTGAGAGGCTAGGATCATTATCCCTCTTGTCTTATTCAAGAGGTCTAGGATTTCTCATATTGCGTGAAACCCTAGAGAGCCAAAAAGAGAAAATACATAAAGGACCCCAAAGGGTTAGACGACTCAATAAATAAACAAAGAGATATAGCCCATTAACAAAATAACTTTAGCAGAGACAAAAGGATATTATAAAATACATAAAGATAAAGAAATATAAATATATCTCTCAACAAGTGAAAATGACAATTTTACCGTAAAAATGGATTTTTTTTTCTAGAGCATTACTGAGGAAGTTTGCGCACATCTTCTTTATGAGAACTATATTGACGCATGATGGCTCACAACTTTTAGGCATATACCTTAGTACCTCAAGGCATGATATTTTCAAACCATAGTTGAACCATGATAGAGCTTTTTCTCACATGCTCTATATTTGTTTCTTTTATCATGTATTTAATACAAGATTTAAGATCCCTTAGTTTCCGGATATATGCTCTGGTCAAACTAGATAAGCAACAAGTATCTATTATACCAATTTTAGAGTTGTTTAAAGCAAGAAATTGGGAATTCTTATTCTCGTTTGGTGCACACAAGTAGTATCAAATTGACAGTGGTTCGATGGAATTGGCTGAGATGGTGGATGAGATGGGCCGTCTTTAGGTGGCCGATGTCACAGGGTGTCTCTACACATGGCAGAACTCGATATCTAAATCTCGTTTGGATAGATTTATGATGTCCACTGAGGCGATAGAGGCTTTTCCTCTGGCTGGGGCCCGGCACTGTCGAGGGTGCATTCGGATCACATGCCTTTACTCTGGCACTCGGGGAAGGAGGATCACCCTAGTACTTTCTTTAGATTTGAGAAGGCTTGGTTACTAGAAGAGGGTTTTCGAGAAGCGGCGGCGGAGCTCTGGGCTAGCTGCCAACCGAGTGAGACGGTGACTTCTAGGCTCGCGAGCAAACATGCAGCTCTAAAGAGGTTTTAGATGAACTTTAATATGGTGAACCGGGTGCAACACAGAGCAAGGAGGTTGAAGGCTCAAGAGGAGGTGTCGAGGTTGGACAGACTGGAGGATGAGAGGGTGTTGACGATAGAGGAGGTGGGTTTGAGGAGTGGTAACTTGGATGAGATTCTTCGATAAGACAAAAATGAGGTTGCTTGGAGGTAGAGATCTAGGCAATAGTGGTTGAGGGAAGGGGATGCAAATACGAGATTCTTTCATGCCATGGCTAGTAGGTGAAGGCGCAGGAATATGATATACTCGATTTATGTTGGTGGTGAGGTGGTCGATGGGGATCATGTGATGGGGGCGGCATTGCGATCACACTTTTAGGCATTCGGCAGGCGACACACACGGGCAGGATGAGGATGGCAGGAGAGGTGTATCACGGAAATCTGAATCAGACGTGAGATCTTTGGAAAGGGATTTCACTGTGGCGGAGACCAAGCGGGCATTGTTCCAGTTGAATGCCGATGGGGCACCAGGTCCGGATGGTTTCCCGGTCATCTTCTATCGAGAGTTTTGGGACGTTTAAAAGCATGATGTTATGGAGGTGCTAGTGGAGTTTCGAGAAGGTAGCCATGGATTTGAGAGATTGAACAAGGCTCTTATCTTCTGCTTCCAAAGAAGAGCACACTGTCCAGGGTGGAGGACTATAGACCTATTACGATGTCTGATGTTATAAACCTAATTGTCTCAAAAATCCCCGCAAATCGCCCAAGTAGGGTGCTTGATCAAGTCATTTCACTTGAACAGACGACATTTGTGCCTGGGAGAGCTATGGCTGACGGCTTAGTGATGGCTTCAGAGATGACGACATACTGGAGAAGAAACAAAGCCTAAGGGGTCCTGTGGAAGGTGGACTTCTCCAAGGCATATGGTAGCGTAGACTGGAGGTTCTTATGAGTTTTATTAGAGAAGAGGGGTTCCTAGAAATGTAGATTGCTTGGATCAAGTGATGCATGGCGACGGCATCCCATACTGTACTGGTGAATGGCCAAATGGAGGGTTTTTTTAGCCCCAGAGGGGCATTAGGCAAGGGTGCTCCTTGGTGTCGCTTCTTTTCGTTGTTGTGGCGAACTCTTTGGCTACAATGACGAGGTTGGTAACGAGCGGGGGTTGGTGCTCTGGGTATAAGAAAGAGGAGATATCCATCCCAATTTTACAATATGCAGATGACATTGTTCTATTCCCGGGGGCTGACGTGGAGAAGATGTGTCGGGCGTCACTCATTATGGACATTCTTGGGAGCATATCAGGGCTTCAGATCAATGGAGATAAGTCGATGGTAGTTCCTTTTGGTCTCACAGAGATGAAGGTGCATAGCGCATCGGTGGTGTTGGGGTGCCCAACAACTGCATTACCAATCATGTACTTGGGGCTGCTTTTAGTGGTGGGGAGACTGAAGTCCAGGGACTGGAGAGCACCACTGGAGAGATTAAAGGGGAGTTGGGCTGGGTAGAAAGCGATGATGCTCGCGAGAGGTAGGAAGATGATACTTCTGAAGCATGTTCTGTCGGCAATCCTTATCTTCTTCTGCTCCATGAGGTTGTTGCATGCGGAGGTCCGCACGAGGATTAAAGCCTTAATGAGGAGGTTTTTCTGGTCAGATGGGAGGTAGGCGAGGAGGGGCATCCACCTAGTTTGTTGAGGCAAGGTGACAATATCGAAGAAAAAGTGTGGGTTGGGGGTTCTGCAGATGGGCGATGTGAACAAGGCTTTCATGGTGAAATGGATTGTGCATTTTTGGGGAAATCCGATGATCTAGTCTACAGGATGTTGAGGAAGATATATGGGATATCCTTGTCGCTCGAGGCCATTCCAGGTCAATTATTGTCATCTTTGTAGAAGGGGATTACCGAGGTAACCCCGAAGCTCGCAGTGAAGATGAGACCGATTCTTGGAAATGGCGTTGATTTTCGCTTTTGGAGAGATGATTGGACGGGTGAAGGGACGTTGGGAGAATTCTATCATCGCCTAATGTTGTTGGCCAGTAACATGGAGGAGGTGGTGCAACAGGCTTGAGAGTAGGGGTCGTGGTCTCCAGTCTTCTCTTCCGAACTGTTAGATCAGAGGGTTGAAGATTTCATGTCTTTACAAGCGGATTTGGCACAGATCGAGGGGCCGACGGGTGATAGGGATCACTTTGTGTGGGGAGATGGAAGGTTCTTGGTGAAGAAGGCATATCAATTTTTGGTGGAGGACAGAGAGGAGGTAGAGGAAAAGGTTGGCCTGATATGCGGTTGATTTGTAAAAGCAAGGTGCCAAACCATATTAAGATATTCCTTTGGTTTTTCCAGCTTGGTCGGATTCTCACAAAAGAGCGACAAGGAAGCTCTTGGGAATGGATGATGATGCATGTGACTGATGCGGGTCGGCGGTGGAAGACATGGAGCACATGTTCTTCTCTTGCTCTTCTTCGACTCAGGTGTGGAGTAGGGTAAATATTCTGTGACATGGTGGGTAGGATTGTCCTAATTTTTTGAGAGACATTAGATCGATTTGTGGATATGGTCATGAAGACAGTGGGTATCCTTTTGTGCTTGCTTGGACGATTTGGTGTGCCAGAAATTGGGGGGCATAACTTTTGTACTGAGAATGTAATTGAACATTGCAAGGCGATGTATATATCATGGAGAATGTAAAGTGATGTAATACGATATAACTTTTGATCATAGTAATATATGAAATTTTGTTGTGGTTCCCAACTTTGGATGCCACCCTTCCTTTTCTTCAAAAAAAAATCAAATGCTGAATTCTAGAGGACGCCTATTAAACATATAGGTATATTGTGTATTGGAGCTTTATATACCTCAATGACACATTTTTTTGCCCTTCCACCTTGATGGTCCAATCCTTTGACTACCTTAGTTCATGAATACTAAATGCAAATCAATTGCTCTACGATATTAATCACAACAAACTCACGTTATCTCTTTTTTTTGTATAAACATTTATGATGCATGTTGCACAACACAAACAGGATATGCAAGAAGAGGATGAGGATAAAACATGAGATCTTGAAATAAAGAGAAACGAAGAAAAAAACAAGACTCGTGCTATCAATGTATATTTAAACTCCTGGAATGTTTAAGAAACACATGCATGAGCCATGAATTCAAACTACCGCAGTTCATAAGCTAATTACCTATCTTCCCTAGATCTCAGTACATAACATGTCTGCAAAAAGGTGTGAAATTTAGAAAGATGATTTCTTATGTGGTGCATAAAACTATCAATTAAATGTTGAAGCCTTCTCCCATTATAAGTAGGGTCGGCTACTTGCTCAAATCCATGTTGAAATATTCAATTATTTTTTACGTTGGTTGTCGACTACCTAACGCAACCCCCACAAGGGGGATTTGAACCCTGGTCTTTTGAGCGGTAGGCACACTGCACTACCATCAGACCATTTAAGTGGTGCATAAAACTATTATTAGCAACATAAAAATCCTTTAAAAAGCTGAGTTGCAGCATGAAACAAGCACATGAAATGGCGAAGACTCACAATTGTAACAACTGGCATGTGTAAAATTCACGATGACTTTAGGGAAACATCCTGCTTCACATCAGAAATCCACGGGTACTTAATGGTATGGAATCCACGGGTACTTAATGGTATGGATTAGGTACATCTCGGAGTGCCTTCATTCTAGATGAATGTTTGGTATGCTAAGGCAGCCTACCTCAATCACCCTAGGAAGTATCTGCAACACAAAAAATAAGCGGCATCAAGGAAAAACTCACGGCGAAACAAAGGCATGTATGCAGCAACGCGAACATGATATTGAGTGTTAAACCAACCTCGCCACATCGAGCATTGATCTTCAAGGATGCAAAATCATCAGCCCGTGTATCCCCAACATTGATGATAGCAATGGAAGCACCAGAGTCATGAGCAGCTCTGCAGATAAGAGAATGACACTAAAAACATGTAAATAATACCAGGAAGGAAGGCTAAGAAAAACAAGCATTGACTTACAAAATCACTCTTAAAGAAGTAATCAGCCTTGAAAAAACTAGAACTATGATGAAAAACAGCTTTAAACACAAGTTTTAATTAATAGCTTCTCATTGACTTATGCACGCTGCTAATTGGGACGTTCAACACAATATCTAATCACCTGACGAGTCGAAAAGCAGACATGGTCATCAGTGACGACCCAAGGACGAGAAAAGAATCACAATCTTTTGCAGCTTCCATTGCTTTGTCTGCTCTTTCCTTTGGAACATTGTCACCAAAAAAGACTACCTTTGAAAAATGTTGAGAAAATTTCTTAGAAACCAAGCGATCTCTTAGATTAAAAGACAAATATAAAAGGAATTAACAGCCACGTACTGTTGAAACTATTCTAAAACATGACGCTCTTGTTATATGTATAATGATTTAATAAAAATAGTAATCACATGATGCCGTATCAATTACAACACAAGATTTTTTATACGAGAAACTATGAGTTCTCAAACGAGGTTAATAGATTATTAATTATTTAAAATATAAGGACCTGCTAAAATTAAATAGGAACCTACTTTTTAGGGAATATCCATCATGCTCATAAAATATTAGATGTCATCTTGGAGACTTCTTTTGCAGCAAAAACTATACGATAAGAAAAGCTTTTCATTCAATCCATTACCAATTCCTTATTGTAATGTAATTATTTTATTAATTGAATAGTTTGAACAAATATTCATTTGTAACGAATAATATAAATTGATAAGGAGTTGACCGTTGATATTTAAGCAGTCACCTAAATTCCAAATTATTTTCCATCAGTATCAATGGATCAATTAAATCGAGACATGGTAGGAATGCTTGTGTCAAAGCAGTCCAGAAGAGCGAGCAACGGCAGAATTGTTAGAGTATGCATCAGCATGTAGGTAGTTGGATCTCTCCAAGGTCCAATTACCCCACTCTCTTATGTTTAGTCCCACGTCGGTTATTCATGGAACTTTGAAATTCAATGGGACCTATATAAGAAGCCGCAAACCCATTGTATCAATTGAGAAAGTGAATAGAAGTGGTGTTCTCCCATGGTTTCATGGGGACTCCAGAGTGGAGATCCCATTCTTTGAGCCAGAATGGGAAAGACCCCGTTCTCCGATGAGGAGACTTTCAGACTCCATTCTCTAGCGACTGTGGACTACGACGAGGATGTTTCCACAACTTTTTTCAGTTTAGCCCTTCAGAGAGATGGAGCAGTTGCGGACCAGAGTTCTTCAAGTGGAGACTCATTCTAGTTTTAGTGCCTCTGATAGACGCAATACAAAGCACATGTGCATCCCTTCAGTTCCTCCTCACTAGCACCGCATGAGAAGCAACATCCTCAACAGGCAGTCATCATAGTTTGCAATGAGTTAATATTGTTCGTAGTGTCATGTATTGTGTGAGAGAGTAATTTCTTTCTATTTATCCAAGCTGAGCATTGCATGCTCCAACTTGAGGGGGAGTGTACACAGAGTATGCATCAACGGGTGGGTAATTGGATCCCTCCATGGTCCAATTATCACACCGTCTTATGTTTAGTCCCACATCGGTTATTCATGGGACTTGGAGATTTAGTAGGGGCTATATAAGAAGCCCCACATCCATTGTATCAGTTGAGAAAGTGAATAGAAGAATCAACCATTAGTGGCATTCTCCCGTGATTTCATCTCGCTCCTTAAGGAGTAGGGTTCCACGTAAAATCTGTGTGTTCTTCATTGTTCTTTATTCTTTATCTTTGTTATTACGCTTATGCATTATTGTTTTCTACAAGAACAGAGGTGGGGCAATGGGAGAGAAAGGGTTTTGGAGAAGGAGGTTAAGAGAGGATGGAAGGAGAGGGTGTAGTGAACAAAGGAGGTTCAAGGGGTCTCAGGGCGAGAGAAGGTTGGGTTGGGTTCTCATGGGGCTTCGGGCAACGATGTAGGTGATAGG
The DNA here is from genome assembly GCA_037367405.1 of Ottelia alismoides. NCBI lineage: Eukaryota > Viridiplantae > Streptophyta > Magnoliopsida > Alismatales > Hydrocharitaceae > Ottelia > Ottelia alismoides. Next base: position 148,703 of record JAZKJV010011374.1, read on the forward strand.
TTTGGAGGCTCGACCCCAAGTCGATGATTATGGTCGATGGGGAAGGGTGGCGATACATGGGGATGATGGGGTGATGATTGGCAAGTACTATGTCGTGAAGGTAGAGCTAGGCCTCTCTGCCTCATCGTCCCTATGAGTCTCCACCCCTCCACCTCATGGTACCTACCTTGTCGGACATCTTATGAAGGCATGCAAGAGGGAGTTAGTGTACTTTGGTTGTGGCGGGACTTTAGTCGAAGTGGGATAAGCTGTCATTTTGCGAAATGCTCTATCAAAGGGGTCTAGAGGAGAAAGGGATGTGATGGTAGTTTGTCTGCTAGTATCATGCTCGTTGGTGAGGACTGTAGAGATATATTTATGTTTCTGTATTGTTTCTTTATTTTATTTACTTATGTATATCTTATGTATTTTGCTCATAGATCTCTCCTCTATATAAGAGAGCCTAGGTTCCCTGGACTATATAATTCATTCTCTGTTCCCAACATGGTATCAGAGTGGCTGTCCTAGACCGAAGCTCTTGTACTCGAGAAACCCTAACCCTACTACAAGCCCCACCTCCTTCCTCCTCTCGCGTGTCACAATAACATCGTTGCCGCGTCTTCCACTCGCGCAATGCAGCCATCAGTCGTAGTACCTACCTCTCGTGCGGTACTGCCACCAACCGACACAATTTTTCATCCCTCCTGTTGTGCCTGTGTGCAAAAGGAACCTATCTCTAGTGCACGACACAACTAAGAGAGGAGTTGCTCAATCCGCACATGTGCTCGCATCGAAGTTCACTCGTGACTGATGAGTTTGGTTGCATTTTAGGTCTATACATGCAATCAAATCCCAATATGTTTATGTAGACGTGTTTACAAACCCTAATTTTTCCTCAACCAAGCAATATGTCGGAGAACAAAGTTGATGTTCCTGACACAGGCGCTTTCAAAGGTCCATCGCCAATTGTCAAGATACATGAGACGAACAACTAACTTTGGGCCATCCAGATCATGAGCCTCAGTGAGGGCTACATAAGAAGCCCTTGTGTAGTATCAACTATTTCCACAGACGATGGTGAGATGATATCTTGAGCAATTACGCATTTTGAACCTTTGACGCAAATGAATGCGTCTCGAACTCCATACAAATTACTTCTCAATACAATTTCTTTCAAATTCATTAAAATTTCATGTACAGTCTTTACAACTAACATTCAGAAACAGGTTGCAATTAAAAATACTCAGAAGAAAGTATTTCAACACTTTTCCATTCACGAAATAAAGTTCACATGTTACATTGTCCGACTATAACCATTTACATGTACGTCAGCTCGAAAGGAAATACACAACAAGATTACTAACTACTTATAGAGTAAAGCTACTGTGGCCAACTGGATGACTATGTTAGCTGCCTGGATTATTAAAGTCCTTGTGATGGCTCACCGACACCTGTTGGGTTTTCCATAAATCATAGGATAACAATTAGCAAGTGCTAAGTAACGAAAAAGAGGAAAACAAACAAATATGTAATTTTTCAAAACTTGTTATCACAAAAAGTTTTATTCATTCTCATTAGTTTAAGTCCTATTCCTTTCTATTCCACGTTAGGGATTAGTCCAGGAAATTAGCTCACCACTATATGGACTCCAAAGTTGTGGATACTTCGGGATTGGAGATTACATTGATTTGGTAAGCTTATGCCGCCGCACGTCGCCTCAACCAATCCTCCAATACTACCCTGACGATTTCCTTTTCTTTTAATAATCAGGATTTCAAACCCTCAGCCTGGCAAACAAAGGAGCACACCGTCCTCAAGGATCTGGTTGCTTAAAGCCTCAGGCTAGCCTTTAATCACATAACCTAGCAGCTTTAAATACATGTTATCATGACCCAATCGCTACTGAACCACCCGTGCCTCCACATGGCACAACCACATTTTCCGTTGCTCAACCGAATATATTGGCTCTCGACACCACGCGTTGCAAATCATTCCTTTCATGCGCACTTATCATAACAGGCCAACCGTGTACCACCAAGTTAGAGCAACGACAATACGGGTTCCTTCCGACAAACCTACAGGTTGCACGCCCGACCTGTAGTTCTACTCCCAGTCATTCTTAACGTAAGACACAATCCTTTTCAGGATCCAACTCAAAACACATCAATTCCCAATGTAATTCCTCCGTTAAGCCTTAGATTTGCATAAACATAAATACTGAGTATAGACTTACACATATATTAATTCATATATTTATATACTCATATTTATATTCATTTTAACTTCCAAACCCTAACTTTCCAAGCTATTGCATCATTCGATGCTTAGACCTTATTTTAGTTGAAATCACAAAGCAACTTTTCATACTTTCTCAAAAATAGCCAAATTAGGGTTCTTCATAGAAAGGAGCATAAATAAAGATATCTAAACAATCTCATATGAAAACCCAACAACAAAATGAAGAATTTTGTTACCTAATCGAGCTCTCTCTCGCGTATGCAATGCTTTATCATGATTTTTCTTTTCAAAAGGGATCATTTATAGTGCCAGAAATGATCGAATTTCATTTTCATATCAAAAACGCTAAGAATATGCCAAGAACGTGAAGAACGAACGAAGAACATGAAGAACGCGAAGAATACACGAATAATACGAAGAATGTGAAGAACATAATTTTCTCTTAAAATTTCAACAGAGCTTCCCCTTAAATGGGGTGATATTTCTAGGAAAATTTCGGCAAAATTTCCCCTTATATCGGGACATATTTCTATAAAAATTTCGGCAGAATTTCCCTTATATCGGGACTTATTTTAAAAGAAAAACGGAAAGAATTTCCTGTATAAAATCACCGAGAGGGAAACAACAACGAATATGAAAGAATGTAATCAAACTGCAAGAGATGAAGAATCGATAGACACCACATATCTTAGGTGAGTGAAGGTGTGACGAATCACAAGGTTCACTGATGTGCATAACTGCCCGCACCTAAGTAAGGTATTACACAGATTTATCAATCAAAATAACTCTAAAAACGGAAAAGAAAGAATAGAACCATAAGCAATGGAGAATCAGTAGACACCACGCATCTTAGGTGAGTGAAAGTGTGACGAATCAAAGGTTTCACTGACGTGCATAGCCGCTCGCACCTAAGTAGGGTGTTACACAGATTTCTCCTCAAATCATAACAGAAAATGAATCGGAAAGAAAGATGAATCAAAAATAAAGCTGGAAAAGAAGATGAATCGAAAACCTAGCTTACGAAGCAAACTAAGAGAGGATCGTACATTCCTCCTCCGAGTTCTCCCGGCAGCGCTTCGCTAGCGCTCCTTCCCTGCCTCCCTCTCCTCCTCCCAACCTCTCGGCCCTAGCCCTTGGGGTATTGGCGGTAGTGGAAATCGTAGAGAATGAATGAGTAGGGGGTATTTATAGGCTCCAGAAAACCACTAATCATGGTTAATAAACAATGGTTTACACTTTAACCGCGGTTAGCGGCCTGTGGTTTTGGCCCGTGGTTTTGGTCAATTCTTATCCAAAACTTGAGGATTAAGTTACACTTTCCTGAGGATTCTAGATTCATTAATGATGCTAAATTAACGCTAATTGTGATTAGCTTTCACTAGTCGCGATTTATCTTTCGCAGCTGACACGTAACTTTTGCTAATCACTGATTAGTATCCGTTAAAGGTCATTAGCGGTCCTCAATCCACCATTAGTTTCTTTAATCGTATTTAATTAGTCTTAATGACGGTCATTAAGGGTTAATGACATCTTAAGCATCCTTACTTCTCTTTCCTCCGAAAATCTTAACAAATCGAAACGAAATCTGATTCATATGAAACAAATTTCATTTGTTTCCTCTTGATCTCGAGTATGTATTTTATATTTTTGTTTGAGATTCGATTTTTGGTTCTTTGTTATTGAAGATTATTATTGTGTGTTCAAGTTCTGTCCAAGTTCCAGGGTTTCTATTAAAACCCTAAATTTTGCTCAACAGCGAGCATCATCGTCGATTCCAGAAAAATTAGGGTTCCATCTATGGAACCCTAAATCAAACTTCAAGCAGCGCATGACCACACAATGGCCCTCCCAGTCGCAGTTCCCAGTGACAGTGACGACCCCTTATTGCCCCTGTTCGCATGCTCTAGTGGCGGCAACAACCTCCCATTCAGCCTCCAGGTGGGGGCCCCTCCAGGCGATATCCATCTACAGGCTGCATCTTCTGCGGCGCGGCCCTCTTATTCCATCAGCACACCCAGGCAAGGAGCCTCTCCTCCAGACGGCGAAACACCTCCATTCTCTAGGAATTGCTCCTCCAGGAGGCACTATAGAAGATCCTGCCACCCTCTTCTGATCACGAGCTTCAAGCGGAGCTTCTCCTCTTCTCGCATCTCAACGTGGCTCCAGGCGTCAGAGCCCCACCACGCGGCTCTAGGCGTCAGAGCCCCACCGCACGGCTCCAAGCGGCACTGAATCGTAGAGATCCTCCTCGCACATCGCACCTCTCTTCCATCTCTACAACTAGTGCAGGCAGCACGAGACCTAGCAGCTCCTTCAGGCGGAGGTTCCCTTCTAGGCATCACAGATCAGGGGGGCCCTCTTCGATCTTCTAGCGATGGCGCACGAACTCTCCAGGCGGTGCTGAACTGGAGAGCCCCACTGTGGGGGCGGTGCTGGTATGGGGTCCCAATCGGGGAAACCCTAAATAGGATTTTCCCCATGAGGGTCGAATGTTATTAAAAAAATTTGGAGTTGTTTTGAGCCCAAGTGGGTCATACGTTGTAAACAAAATAAAAAGAAGAGGGGAGGGGAGAGCAAGCCCGAGTGGGCTACGACTGCTATTAACAAAAAAAGGAAAAAGGGGGCCCTATTGTTGTTCGAGCCAAGTAAAAAAAAGGAAATTTTTTTGAGAAGGCCCAGTGAAAAAAATTTTTGGGGGCTCGTTTGCATTAAAAAAATTGTCTATGTTGAAAGAGGTGCGTACAAATAAAAACCATATGCAGGAAAAAATGATGATAAGTTGGCTATTTATAAAAAAGGGAAATAGCCATAAAAGAAGATGCTCGTACAAAAAAAACTGTACGAGAAAAAAAAGATTCAAAAAAATATGAGAAGAAAAGCCGAAAAAATTGAGAATGACTTATTGGTTTTTTATTCTTCCCCACTTCTTCTTGTTTTCTCCCAACTTGGTCGATGTTTGTTATTTCGACCAGTATGTGAGAAAGGGGAAGTATATGTAGAGTTCTACAAGAGGTTAGATTGTCAGATTCTTCATAGTCTTAGGCCAACCAGATTTTCAGACTCTATAGTTTAGTTTCAGACTCTGCGGATTGGTTCAGAGTCCAAGTTCGAGGTACTGCATCTTTGAGTGACCTATTTCCTTCGAGTTCCCAAACAACCTTATTCTCAATTAATGAAGGGAAAGATGTAGCAGCATCTTTGACTATCTAGAAATAATAACTGAAGAGAGATGTGGGTGAAGTCCAAATATTAAGGATTAAATTCTAGGGTGCAATAAAAAGCTAAAAAGATAAATAAGAACCATAAAGAAATAACTTACATAAAAGCAGCATATCCATTAAAATGAAGAAAATCGGAACAAGTATCATGAAAACATACATCAGGTTTCAACAATCCGTTGCATCTTTGGCAGTTTGGAATATCGAAATCGGCTTCCCAAAACTGCTCATCAATCTCAATATCACCATCAGGTCTTTGCTGCATTCCAAAGCTTTTTTCTGAACCAGGACTATGGTACTTTAAACTTTCAATTGCAGCAGCCCACTGCATACACAAATTGGATCCTTCAATGCAGTGAAATTTTAACAACAAAATTGCTGCATGTGCGAAGACGGATAAACTGAGTATACAATAATTTATAAGGTGTGCCCCTCTGGAGGGGATCAAAAAACCACAGGACGACACAAATATCTAGATCTCTCTAGAGACAAGGGTTATCTTCACTATCTCAACAAAATATGAAGTGTTAAGAGCTATTAGTCCCATCACCCACGACCAAGTTTTCCCCAATAGATAGAGAAAGACGTACAACATAATGTCACACCACAAGCTAGTAATAGTGATCCAACAAGCCAATTTGGCGCATTCTCCTCGAAGTTCATTATGGCTAGACCCTTAGTTAAGATGTCTAACACAGGATTTGATGATTGGGTCGGTGGTCATTGCAGGTCACATGTATTTTGAGAAGTTGAAGAACCCTCGTCTTTTTCATGCAACAGAAGCAAAATATTGAGAGCTGGTTATCTATTTTGTCTTCTCGTTAGACGGCCTATCGATGGATGAGTGAGAGAGAGAGAGAAGGGTTGTGGTTTTTCTGTAATTTCCATCGGAATCCTTGATGTGGGATCTCAAGGATTATGAGGGCCACAAGTGCAAAAGGGGAAGGATGGTTGGCAAGTCTGTGCGGCACTGCCAAAGGGGTTATGGAAGTGTACAGCAGCATTACTCCCGCACATCTAGGGAATTGTTCCCTCTGTGGGAAGCATGGTTACTTTGCTTTCAAATGTGGGGGCAAGCTGCGCTCCTTCAAATGTGGAGGACGTCGAAGATCTGAGTGTAAACTCTGGTCCCACATTGGGAATGTGTCTGTGGTTGAGAAACCCTTTGTAGCTGCTTCAAGTGGAAACACTGCGGTCGAAGGCTGCAATGAGAATTGGTGTGTGTTCAACGACGTCCTCTTTGGTGAAGTTCGATGGGTACTTGGGAGTATCGTGTCGAACATCTTGATAGTTATTGGGTTTACGGATGTCATGCAAGCACGTGCAGATTTGGAACGATTTTTGAGAAGTTTTTACGGAGACGTGGTGTGCATTGGAGACTTAATATGTGCCAAAGGTCTCCATGTTGAGATCCGGGTTGTGCTTGCTGGCTGAAGAATCTTTGTTGGTTGGTGGATCTCTATGCTACACCAGGGGTTGTTCAAGATTTCAGGGGTCCCTATGCTAGGTAGGGACGAATGTTCGATTTCAAGATCACTTCATGACTTAGTGATGGTAGATTTTTTCTAGTCAAAAGAGGGGGAAACATGCGAAGGTGTCTGTCCCATGTACATTAATTAATGGAGAAATATACAAGTTACCTCATGAGGCCAAGATTCAAGGAGAGTCTTGGCATGAAAGATAGCATTTTCAGAATAAATGCGGTCAGAAGAGAAGATAACTCCATTTTGGTATGTAGTCACAGCGCCCAAACGATAGCGATCGGCATAAGCAAGTCTGAATCCAACCGAGATCTAGCACAGTAGACAGAGTTCCAGAAACATACAAGAGTACTTTTGTCTATCCAATCAATCTCCAGTTCTTACCAGATTGCATTAGTCTTTTCACATTCAAAGAGAACATGATCAATGGTCTCTGTTGCAACTTCACAAAGAGGGCAAATGTCATTCACACTGCCACTAAATATGGCCCACTGATCCTCATAAGAGTTCTCCCTCTGCACATCAGCCACAACAAACTCTGATGTGTGGTGGCATGTTCAGACCGCCAATGAGTTTACAATCTCTAATCAAAATGTCAGGACCATATCCAGAGGTCTGTCAATCCTTTGATAAGCCTTTTTAACTGAAAAATCTCCATCATTCCATTTATAATGATCTACCCTTGTACCAGGTACAAAGTGATTGTTGGGAAAATTTAGCGTCTTATTATTCCATGGAACCCTAGGCTCTCTTATATAGAGGAGAGACCTATGGCTAAATTACATAAGATAGACAAAAGAAAACTAAACTAAGAAAATGATACATAAACATGATTATATTTCTACACTCCCCCACAGGATGGAGCATAGAAGTCAATCATGCTTAGCTTGGATGAACACTTCTGGAATGGTCCTCTAAGCAGTGCCTTGGTAAGGATATCTGCAGTTTGGTCCCCTGAGCTGACATGGGAAGTGGAAATGAAGCCCTTCTGGACCATGTCATGTATATAGTGGCAGTCAATTTCAATATGCTTTGTTCTCTCATTAAATGCAGGGTTATTTGCAATAAATAGTGCAGCCTGATTATCACATTTCAGTGACATAAGAAGAGGCACATCAATATGTAGATCTGCTAGTACTGCTCGAACCCACATCATTTCTGTACTTGCTTGTGTCAAAGCCCTGTACTCGGATTTTGCACTAGATATGGACACCAGAGTCTGTTTCTTGCTTTTCCAAGAAGTAATTGAACCTCCAACGATATATAGCAAAGCTTGTTGTGGACTTATTGTCCTTAGGACACCCGAGATAGTATGCATCTGTGCATGCCGAAATAGTAACATCTTCTCCTTTCCTGAATAGCAACCCTGCACCTGGAGATGATTTCAGATACCTCAATATCATATGTATAGCATCCCTATGCACCTGACGTGATTGCTCCATGAATTGGCTAACCCGACTTACTGCAAAGGAGATGTCGGGACTAGTGATGGTTACATAGAGAAGCTTTTCCACTAGCTCTATATATCTTCTCTTGTCTACCTCATCGGTATCGTCGTCATACAGTCTCATGCTTGGATCCACGGGTGTAGTAGCTTGTTGACATCCAAGCATGCTTGTCTCATTTAGCATATATCCGAAATATAGTTTCTTTGGGTCATCACAAGACCCTGCTGATTTCGGGAAAACTCTAACCCCGGAAAATATCTTAGGGTGTCAAGATCTTTAGTGACAAAATGATTGCCCAGAAATTCTTTTGCCCTTTTATCCCTTTACTATCATCACTTGTAACCAATATATCATCAACTTACACCATAATAACCACTGAACCTCTAGCGATTTTCTGAACAAAAAGAGACCGATTTGTATTCGGCCTTTGGAACAACTGCTTCTCAAACAAATTTGAGAGCTTTTGAAACCACAATCTTGGGCTCTGTTTAAGGTCATATATTGCCTTATGGAGTCTACACATCTGCTGACACTCCCCCTCATCAGCAAACCTCGGAGGCTGCTGCATGTAGACCTCTTCCTGAAAATCACCAAACAAGAAATCATTTTTAACATCTAATTGGAACAACGGCCAATCAGGTACCTGTTGGAAGAAATGAGTGTGTTATATATTCCATAAACCCTAAGCTCTCTTATATAGGAGAGGCGCCTATGGGTAAATTACATAAAGCGTTCATAAGAAGAAAGAAAACAAGAAACAATACAAAATAACATAATAGCATAACAAAACATATATCTCTACACTCCCCTCAAAATGGAACATAGAAGTCGATCATGCTCAGCTTGGAAGAGCACTTCTGGAATGGTCCTCTAAGTAGGGCCTTGGTGAAAACATCTGTAATCTGGTCCCCGAAGCTGACATGAGATGTATAGATAAAACCCTTCTGAATCATATCTCGTATATAGTGACAATCAACCTCAATGTGCTTGGTTCGTTCATGAAATGCTGGATTATTTGCAATAAATATAGCATCTTGATTGTCACATTCCAGTGCCATAGGAAGTGGCACATCTATATATAGATCTGTAAGAACATCTTTAACCCACATCATTTTTGTACTGACCTGGGCCATAGCCCTATATTCAGACTCTGCACTGGATCTAGCTATAACAGTTTGCTTCTTACTTCTCCATGAGACGAGAGAATCCCCAACATATACAACAACTCCAGTGGTGGACTTCCTATCTTTAGGACATCCTGCATAATCTGCATCTACGCATGTTGATATAGTGATCTCCTTGCCTTTCTTAAACAGTAAACCTGCACTTGGAGATGACTTAAGGTACCTGAGTATCATATGTATAGCATCCATATGTACCTGACGTGGTTGCTCCATGAACTGGCTTACCCGACTAACAACAAAGGATATATCGGGTCTGGTATTGGTAACATACAAAAGTTTTCCAACCAGTTCTCTGTATCTCCTCCTATCCACTCCATCAGTATCATCATCATATAGTTTCATGCTTGGATCCATAGGTGTAGTGGCAGGCCGACATCCAAGCATTCCTGTTTCACTCAGTAAGTTAGTGACATATTTCCTCGGAGTCATCACGAGTCCTTGATGATTCCTAGCAAATTCCAGTCCCAGAAAATATCTAAGGACTCTAAGGTCCCTGGTGACAAACTCACGACCTAGCATTTCTTTTGCCCTCTTGATTCCTTGTATATCATCTCCTGTAATAAGAATATCATCAACATATACCATAATTGCACCCATACCTCTGAATGTTTTCTGTATAAAGAGAGAATGATCTGCATTGGAGCGTTTGTACCCCTGTTTTGTAAACAAGTCTGAAAGCTTTTGGAACCAAGCTCTAGGACTCTGCTTAAGGCCATAGATCGTCTTATGAAGTCTACACACCTCTGAATACTCCCCCTCAACAGCAAAACCAAGTGGTTGATGCATGTAGACTTCCTCCTGAAGATCACCAATAGGAATACATTCTTGACATCTAACTGAAATAGTGGCCAATCTCGAATAACTGCAACAGATAGAAGAATCCGTAAGGTGGAATGATGAGCCACAGGCGAGAATGTGTCAAGATAACCAACCCCATATGTTTGTGTACACCCTCATGCAACCAGGCGTGCCTTGTATCTGTCGATGCTACCATTTATATTTTGCTTAACTGTGAACACCCATTTACAGCTAACTGTAGACACACCTGTAGGAGCAGGAACAAGACTCTAGGTACCTCTCGACTGAAGAGCAGCCATTTCTTCCTCCATAGCTAATCGCCATCTATTGTCCTTCCAAGCATCCTGGTAATTCACGGAATTTCTACAGCAGATAGGGCAATAGCAAAGTTCTTGAATTCAACATGTTGGAAGAAATGAGTGTGTTATATATTCCATAAACCTTAGACTCTCTTATATAGGAGAGGCGCCTATGGGTAAATTACATAAAGCACTCATAAGAAGAAAGAAAATAAGAAACAATACAAAATAACATAATAGCATAACAAAACATATATCTCTACTGCAACCGCTAGGAGAATCCGTAGTGTAGAATGTCGAGCAACGGGAGAGAATGTGTCTAGATAATCCACCCAATACGTCTGAGTGAAACCTCATGCAACTGGCCTAGCTTTTTACCAATCAAGGTTCCCATCTGTATGATACTTCACAGTAAAAATCCATTTGCAACTCACTACAAACGACCCACTAGGGGTTGGTACCAAGGTCAAAGTGCCTCGGGATTGTAAAGCAACCATCTCCTCCTCCATTTCTTTGCGTTATTGACTATCCTTCAAAGCCTCGTGATAATTCCGTGGAATTTTCACAGAAGACAAAGCCATAGCAAATCGCATGAAATCTCCCATAAGATGATTGAACGACACATGAGAACAAATAGGATATGATGCACAAGAACGCCTCTGCTTCCGAACAGCAATGGGCACATCAAGATCGCCAGTTGTGTCCTCAATCAAGGCTCATGTACTGCACTCTGCTGCAATAGTTCCTCTTAAGACACATCTCCAGATCCATCGTTAGAAATATTGTATTCCCTTAGGCATGCTAAAAGACGTGCTATGAACATGAGCAGGAAGGAGGCGTCGACTGTAGTGAAGTGGTAATGGTGGAACTGGGATAAAAGATTGAGGGAGGACAGGAGACGACAGCGGTGATGGAGTAGAAAACTGAGAAGGTGAGGATGGTATTGAAGGTGGTGATGAGGATAGAGGTGGAGGCATGGTTATTAAGGCAGCAAGGCAACAAGGCGTTAAACCTGGGCGCCCGGGTGCCTAGGTGCGCCTAGGCGTTTTCCAAAGTCTTCTGCGACAGTATCAAATCATGTGGTCTTGTAAGTTCACAAGTAGATCTTGGTATGAAAGGCATTGGATTTTATCAAGTCAAATGTCCATAGGAATGTTATATGCATTACTTTGATTACGGTGTGCCCCTTTTTAGAGTTAAGTTTGATCTATGTGCGCATTATCGTTGCCCTTTTGAATTCACCATCTTCCTGTTGTTTCTGTTTCCCATGGAAATTATATATTATTTGGATGCTAGATTATTAAGAAATTATATCGTATTTCAAAAATGTGACATGTATATCACACTTTCAAAATGCACTATGTATATCGCATTTTGTAAATGCACAATGTATATCGCATTTTGAAAATAAGATAACTATATAGTACGCATGAAAAATAGTCGCCTAGGCGTCAAGGCGTGCCTAGGCGCACCTAGGCGGCCTCCTAGGCACCCAGGCGACCCAAGGCGTACGCCATTTGCTATAAAAGCAAGGCGTTCGTTTAGGCGCACGGCCTGGGGTGCCTGGGCGCCTACGTGGCCGCCTAGGCACGCCTAGGCGTGCGCCTTAACATCTATGGGTGGAGGTGAAATGTATATTCCATTATCAGAGACCGATGGAGTCAAGCGATCACCTGTCGCACAGAAATACATTATGGACTCAAAAAAGTGACATTTACGATGATATAGTATTTCCTGTGTACACGTTCATAACATCTATATCCCTTTTGAGTCCTGGAATATCCAAATACACTTGACAGCTCGAGGAGAGAGCTTGTCAACTCTAGGAGAAAAATTGTGGACAAATGCAACAAACCCAAACACATAAGAATTAATGTAAACAACTCCTTCCCTGGGAATACAATAGAGAAGGGAACTTTTTCTCCCAAGACAGAAGACGGCATACCACTAATAAGGTAGCTGGCTGTGAGAACGGCATCCCCTCAGAACGAGTGAGGAGTATGACTCTATATAAGAAGGGTACGAGTAACATCAAGGATATGGTGATGTTTTCTTTCAGCGACCCCATTTTGTTGCGGCGTGTAAGCACATGTACTTTGATGAATTATTCCATGAGAGCGGAAGTATTGAGCAAGATCGCGAGTGTAAAATCCTAAAGCATAATTAGTCCTCACAATCTTGACATTTGAAGAAAAACCATTACGAACTTCATGAAGAAAGGTTTGGATCAAGTTCCCAGCCTCAGACTTATTTTTCATTAGAAACACTCATAACAAACGAGAATAATCATCCATAGAAACTAAATAAAAATGATGTCCCTGATGATCAGGAATACGACTCAGACCACAAATGTCCACATGGAACAACTCAAAAGGAGAAAGACTGCTCCGACTCTGACGACTAGGGAAGACAGACCAATGATGCTTTCCCAACTAACATGCTTTACAATCGAATGATGCTCGAGGCGAGATTTGAGGAAGAACATGACATAACTTCTGGAGGGGAAGATGACCAAAAAGTAGACGTCATGTGAATGGAGAAGCAGAGCTAGTAGACCGAGATGATAATCCAGCGCAAGGAGTTTGAACCAGACTTTAGAGGCATCCCTACTCACGACCACAACCAATCACCCTGCCAGTTAGAAAACAAGATATGATGGGTCAAATATAGCACACCAGTTCAAAATTCTAGTAATTTGACTGACAGACAATAAGTTCATAGAGAAATCTGGAGCATGTAACACATTTTGCACACGTATGGGATGGTGTCAAACTACTCTCCCCTTGTCCTGTGATTGGGAAATGAGTCCCACCGCGATGATAACAATTCGTCCTGGAGGAATCTGTCTATATGCAGTAAGCATATCTCTATTGCCACACAAGTGACGTGTTACCCCGAAATCCATAATCCACTCTGTAATATTAGGACTGTTGGAGTATTTGTTATGTGCGCCTATTAAGTTGTAGATGGGTCAATGGATACCTCTAGGATCCATTTACCCCATCCAGTTGTTTAGTCCCACATTGTCCAGCGGTGGGACTTGGAGGCTCTGGAGAGGCTATATAAGGAGCTCCAGACCTCCTGTATAATATGAGAAAGTGCAATGCAACATACGCCCCTTTGAGGGTTTCTCCTGTGGTTTCATCCCGCTCCACACGGAATAGGGTTCCAGGTAAAATCATGGTGTTCCATGTTTATGTTTCTTATCCTTATGCTCTGTTTTATCATTCCACTTCCGATTTTCTAATATGGTATCAGAGCGGGTTCGATTCTCGAGGAGTTTATGATTTTTTTTGTTCGAGATTCGAGATTCATATCTATGGTTTCTATGGAAATCCCTTTTTGTTGTTGAAGATTATTTTGAAGATTCGTCGGATAATCAGTTCTTAGTTATTGCCGGAGATTCATTCTTGAAGATTTTTTTCTGCGATTGTTCGAGACGTGGCGTGGTTGCATCTCCAGATCCATGAGAGTTCATGTTTGCCGAAGAATCATAGGGTTTGAAAAACCCTAAGTTTTGTCTCCAGGCCGCCCTAGCCGCATCTCAGGCGGCGGCATCAACAATCAGACGCAAGGCGTGCTCCAGGCGCAAGGCGTGAATCCCTCAGACGCGCAGAACAACCCCTCTACAGGCGCGACAGCTCCCATCGCCTTCGAGCCTCCAGACGGAGGTGGTGGCTCCAGATTCGCGCAGTCCTCTGGCCACTAACAGGTGGCTCTCCCATCGCCATCCACGCGCAGATGTCGCTCCTGACGGCGAGCCCTTAGGGCTCCAGACCTCCAGTCCGATAGCCGCACCCCTCCAGGCGACGGCGCCCTTCTGGCGCGCACACCTCCAGCCGCTCCTAGCCACGGCCAGGCGCCGGTGACGACCTCCTCAGCTTCTCCAGGCGGCTTCCCATGCTGCGCACACCAGGCGCACATCGCACGTGCGTGCGTCCACGACTACTCGCCAGGCGCGAGGTGCTCCTCCCTTCCAGAACCCTTGGCGGCGCTGTACAGACCCGGTCCTTCATGCGTCGCACAATCGCGAGCACCAGGCGCGATCACCGGGATCCCCTCGCGCATCTTCAGATTCCTCCAGCGGCACGCACGATACTCCAGCCGCAGGGATCGCCCCGTGCCCAACGAGTGGGTCGGCGGCGACATTGCGAAGGGGTTCCCAACACGGGAACCCTAAAGGGTAGCGAAACCCCTTTATTTAAAAAATTGCTTGTAAAGGCTCAAGTGAGCCGAAGTTATTTCAAAAAAGAGAGAGAGAGATAGAGAAGAAGGGGGGGCCCTTTGGGCCGTAAGTATTAAAAAAAAAGGTGATGGGACAAGTAGGCCGAGATCTGTTTCAAAAAAAAAAGAAAAGCAGAAAAAAAGAGGGAGATTTTTTTGTCAAAAAATGGGAAAATGAGAAAAGGCGCATACAATAGGAAAAAGCCGTACGCATATTGGTAAAAAAAAGAAGAGGAGTTTTCTTTGAAAGAGTCGCATACAAAGAAAAGCCGTATGCACTTTTCAAAAAAATTTGTTTTCAAAAAAAAATGTGACGGCTTAAAAAAAATTGATGAAAAGCCGCAAGTTTCATGTTTGATTTTTCCCCTATTTTATCTTGTCTTCTCCAAACTTTGTCGATGACATTTTCCGACAAGTATGGGAGAAAGGGGGAGTATATGTAGAGTCACAGGTCTATTTCAGATTCTCCAGATTCAGTTATCCAGTCTCCAGACCAGTTCAGAATTTTCAGACTCTACAAATGATCAGATTTTGTCAGACTCGACGATTGATCCCGAGTCCTCAGTTTTCAGACACGCATATGTTTGCGGTCATTTGCAGATGAGCATATGTTGACATCATTTGTTCGTGGTCCTCATCATTGTTCTTGTTTTGTCGGCCAGAGTTTTCATGTGAGCCATAGGGACTCCAGAGCAGAGGACCATTCCATGTGCCATTGAAGGCAAGGGTTTTCATGTGGTATCATAGATACTCCAGAGTAGAGTATCATTCTCTGAGCCAGATGGGAGAGACCCAGTTCTCCGACGAGGAGACTTCAGGCGCAGTTTCAGACTCGATGGTCAGATTTCGAGTCTTTAGTTGACTCATACTCCAGCCCGTTCGTCCTCCTCACTTGCACGGCATGAGAAGCAACGTCCTCGACTGCAGCAATGTGCGCGTTGGGTTGATATTGTCCGTAGTGTCCTGTAGCGTTGAGTTGAGTTTCTTTCTGCTTGTCCAAGCTGAGCATTGCATGCTCCAGCTTGAGGGGGAGTGTTGGAGTATTTGTTATGTGCGCCTATTGAGTTGTAGATGGGTAAATGGATACCTCCAGGATCCATTTACCCCATCCAGTTGTTTAATCCCACATTGTCCAGCGGTGGGACTTGGAGGCTCTGGAGAGGCTATATAAGGAGCCCCAGACCTCCTGTATCAGATGAGAAAGTGCAATGCAACATACGCCCCTTTGAGGGCTTCTCCCGTGGTTTCATCCTGCTCCTCACGGAGTAGGATTCCACGTAAAATCATGGTGTTCCATGTTTATGTTTCTTGTTCTTATGCTCTGTTTTCATTCCGCTTCCGCTTCCGATTTTCTAACAAGGACCATGACAAGAAGTAGATGGGATAATGCTACCTGAGGTGTTGGCTCCAGCAGAGGATGCCACGTTGAAATTAGATATGTCACTGGAGTTAGCAGGAGGCATAATATCCCTCATACAAGAAGCAAGATCGTCATATCTCTGCTCAGAGGAAGGTGCATATGCTGGAGCTGCACCCTGCTCTGCAACACGTGCGGATGCTGGAAATCCATGATTGGAATAGCATGTTTCCTATGTATGTCCAGATCGATGACAGTAGGTGCATGATGGGCGGCCACGACCTCCTCTACAGCATGGTCCACGACCATGAAACTAAGAGGTACTCCCCCTTCCACGGGAGGCTGCCATAGCAGATGAATTTGACATTGGAGTAGGAGATGAAACGTTGATCCAGCTCAATCGACGAAAGGCTTCCTCCACGGGAGGAATAGTGGTGTCTGCCAAGATCTGGGAAGACAATGCCTCATACTGTGAATCTAGTGATGCCAGGAAGATACCAACCATTGTTCCATTCTGATATGTCTTTTGATGTTCAGGAGTTGTTGTGAGGGGCATAAAACTGTGGAGCCTCTCAAACATCCCTCTCAAGACTGTGTAGTGTGCATGAAGGGGTCGGCTGTTCTGCTTTATAGTGAAGATGTCATGCTGGAGTTGTAGAATCTTTGTCTCAATCTTTGCATGTGAATAGGTGACGGCAAGAATGTCCCGCATAGCCTTTGCAGTGGGTTGATGCAGAACATCATTGGCTAACTCTATTGTTAATGTACCAGATAGCCAAACTTGTTCGTAGGCATCGTCGGCCTCCCAGGAGGCATGTCCTTGTCTTCTCCACCGGTTCTTCTTCGGTAAGAATGTGCTTCTTACCCATAGACTTCATTAGGTTCATGAACTGCATGGCCCATAACTCGTAGTTGGCCCGTCCATCTTGACTATCGACGCTGGACCACAGAAGGTGCATTTGGCAGGGATATCAGCTTTGCTTTCTGACATGTTGCCGGCTGAATAAGACTAGGGTTGCATACTAGAAACTCTTGTCTATACAGACATAAAGGGATTCAGTTGCATGTATAGACTCAAGCAACCAATCCCATCAGGCAACGATCGAAGACTCTGAATCCGAGGAATCTAGATGGAGATGCGGCTACACCGGAGAGACAGGAGGGTGCAGCGGCACCCTTTGAAGGGACAGGAGCCGCCGGAGCGGTACCCGTTGGGAGATGCGGCGGCGGCCACTAGAAGGTGTGGCGGCGGTCGATGGAAGGTACGACAGGCGCTGGAGGGCGGCGACACCCACGACAGTCGTTGGAGAAGGCGGCGGAGGAAGAGAGAGAGAGAGGCGGTGCGCTGGGGTTAGGGCCTTTTTGGGTATGAGAGCTCCGATCTAGAACCGTCGCTCTGATATCATGTTGGGAAAAGTTAGCATCTTATTATTCCATGGAACCCTAGGCTCTCTTATATAGAGGAGAGACCTATGGGTAAATTACATAAGATCGACAAAAGAAAACTAAACAGAGAAAACAATACATAAAGATGAATATACCTCTACACTGATAAAAAAAGTATTACCTGAAGGTCCACATACCCCAAAATACGTTGGTCTGAAAATGCCCTGTTGAAGGTAGGTAGCCATGCGATGTTAATTCAAACCTCTACACCACGTGACTCCTGAGATGCAGATAGAGCGAACAAAAGAGGGAAACGTGATGCCAAGGTTTCTCCTCCACTCCATTCATCTTTCTAAAAAGCAAAATTACTTCCATCCCCTACATCTGGCTTAAAAAGCTCACGAGCTTAGGGTAGAAAGGAGCAGATTCCCTTCCAGAGAATCGAGCTATAGAAGGAAGGACGGTAAAATACATCAATTAGGGCATGTACACTATAAATTCGTCGAAGAAGCTTGCAGAAAAGATCTTCAATATTCCCTCAAGTTCTGACCACCCACTTAATAATAAGGTTATGTTAATGATTTCCAATCTCGGAACGCCAAGTCCTCCATCATATAAAGGTAAAGTGACTATCTCCCGGTTAAGAAGATGTAAACAAGATGAATCTTGACCCGATTTGCCCAAAAAATCTCCTCATAATCATCTCTATTCTCAACTCAGCCAAAGTTGGTCCTAAGCCAGGGTAAATTGAGGAGGGTTGCGTATTAGGTAGCCGACGGCAAACGCAAGAGAGACAAATTCCTAAATAGTGTTCTTTTTAATAACACTATTTAAGAATCTGTCTCAAAACAGTCTAGATCTTTTCAACATGGATTTAAGCAAACATTTAGATTCCGATGGGGCATTCCCTACTAGCGACGTGTTGTATCGCCCAAATGCAATGAGAAGTTGGCAAGGACCACTACATCATTGCCCCGATGGAGTTCAAAATTTACAAAGGTTCTCGCATGAGGAACGCATGCAAGTTAATAAGCTAGTTCTAATGCATCGTCGCCCGGATGCAGGATAAAATTTGCAAGGGATCTTGCAAGATGGACCATGCGAGTAAAGAAGTTAGTCCAAGTTGCAAAGGAAGTTGCGGATAAGTAGTTGGAATATTGGCACTTTGACTGGCAAATCGATGGAGATAGTAGATACAATGGAAAGAAGGAAGATTCAGATACTATGGCCCCAAGAGACAAAATGGGTGAGAGAGAAAGCAAAGGAGATCGAGAAGACAAGCTTTAAACATTGGTATTCATGTAAAGATAAGGGTAGAAATGGTGTTGGAGTGGTTGTTCATAAGTGTTTAAAGGATTATGTCGAGGTGCAAAGATTCAAGGATCGGATTATTTTTGCTAAAAGTGATGCTCGAAGAAGAAATTCTGAATATGCAAGGCAAATTGATTTAGATGAAAAGATTAAACAAGCTTTCTGGGAGGATTTGGATAAGAATATGTAAGGAATCCCACAAAGAGAGACGATTTGCATAGGTGGAAATCTTAATGGACATGTGGGAAAGGATGCTTCATGGTATGCTAGTGTTCATGGAGGACATGGCTTTGGGGATAGAAATAAAGAGGGAAAAGTCATTCTGGATTTTGTAGCAGCTTATGATCTTTTGATAGCAAACACTCTCTTGAAGAAGAGGGAGGAGCATTTAATTACTTATAAGAGAGGCTCGACTAGAACACAGATAGATTACTTTGCGTTGAGGAGAAGAGATCAGTTGTGTTGCAAAGACTGTAAAGTAATCCCATGAGAGAGTTTGACCACCCAACATGGCTTGTTAGTCAAGGATATGCAAATAAAAGGGTTGGTAAAGAAAAAAGAGGGTTTCCAAGATAACTAGAACTAGATGGTGGAATCTTCAATTGAAGCAATCAAGCTTCAGAGAGAAGGTTTCAGAAGACTTATCTTGGTAGTGTAACAGAAGTACAAATAAGATGTGGGAGGCGGTAGCATCGTATATCCGAAGGGTAGCCAAAGATATGCTAGGCGAGTCAAAGGGAGGAGCTTCAGGCCAAAAGAAGGCTTGGTGGTAGAGTGGAGGGGTGCAAGAGAAGCTCAAAATTAAAAGAGCATGCTTTAAAGCTAGGTATAAGGATAGAACAGATGAAACTGTCTCCAACTACAAAATCGTGAAGACAGATTCAAAGAAGGCAGTAAGCGAAGCTAAGTCAAAAACTTATGAATATTGTACAAAAATCCCGACTCTAAGGAGCGCCATAAGGATATATTCAGGTTGGCTAAAGCAAGAGAAAGAAAGACCAAAGACCTTTCTCAAGTGAGATGCATTAAGGATGAGGAAAGTCGTGCTTGTTACTCAAAAAGATATAGAGACTAGATTGAAGCAGTACTTCCATAAGTTTTTCATTGGGGAAGGAAATAGAGAGATCACTTTGGAGATCTCGCTAGTAGTGAAAGTTACTTGAATCGTGCAAGTTATAGATGAATACAAAAGAAGGAAGTAGAGGAAGCTTTGAAGGTTAGGAGACTTGGGAAATGTGTTAAACATGATGATAATACTATAGAAGTTTGGAGAGTTTTAGGTGAGCGTGTTTTGACTTGGCTTACAAATTTATTCAATATTATTTGGCGAAGCAAGAAAATACTAGAAGATTGGAGGAGAAGCACCATGGTGCCTCTTTATAAGAACAAAGGAGACATTCAAATAGTTCAAATTACAGAGGTATCAAGTTGATGAGTCACAAAAGATCGAAAGAAGGTTGAGGCAAGTTTCTAAAATAAAAGAAAATCAATTCGAATTCATGTCAGGTCGGTCAACTATTGAAGTCATCCACTTGCTGGGAGAACAATGGAGATTTATAGAGCTAAAAGGAAGAACCTCCATATGATTTTTATTGGTTTGGAAAAAGCTTATGATTGTGTCCCACAGGAGATATAGTGGAAAGTTTTGAAGAAGAGACAAGTACATGTCCTATATATTAACCTCATCAAAGATATGTATGATAGGGCTTCATCTTGTGTAAGGATACAGTCCGGGAAGACTGACTATTTTAAACATCAACATTGGTCTGCATCAAGGTTCAATGTTGAGTCCCTTTTTACTTTTATTATGGACGAGTTGACAAGTCACATTCAGGACGAGATACCTTGGTGTATGGTATTCGCCGATGATATTGTGTTGACTGATGAGGCTAGAGATTGAGTAAATAATAAGCTTGAGGTTTGGAGACATGCATTGGAGACTAAAGGATTTCGTATAAATAGGGCTAAGACTGAATATGAGGAGTACACTTTTGATGGAAGCACTAGCGAAGGAATCGAGGCGAAGATTGGTGACGATAACATTCGGAAGAGAGATTATTTTAGATACTTGTTATCTATTTTGCAACATGATGGGGAAATTGATGGAGATGTTACTAATAGAATAAATGCAAGTTGGCTTAAGTGGAGAGGAGCCTCTACTGTTCTCTGTGATAAGAAAATTCCTTTGAAAATTAAAGAAAAGTTTTACAAAGTTGTCATGAAACTTGCTATGCTCTAAGGATCTAAATGTTGGCCTGTGAACCATAGACATGTGCAGAGAATGGCAGTAGCAGAAATGAAAATGCTAAGGTGGATGTGTGGACACATACTTAAAGATCAGATTCGGAATGATGCAATCAGAATAAAAGTTGGTGTAGCTCTGATCAATGATAAGATGCGAGAAAATCGCTTATGGTGGTTTGACCATTTGCAAAGGTCAGTTTATGCACCAGTGAGAAGATGCAAGTTTTAGGATGTTGAGCCGGCTAAGAGAGCGTGAGGAAGGCACAAGAAGTATCGGAATGAGACTTATACGAAGGTATCTTAGTTTTTGATTTAAGCTCGAGAATGACCCAAGATAGATCTGAATGCAGGAAAAGGCTTTGTTGTTGATGATGATGATAATCATTTCTATTCTCCGTCGAATCCCAACTAGAAGAAGTTTGGATGGCATAAAGAAAACCGGGATCGTTGCGAGGTATGCTTTCACAATAACAAGTCTTCCACTCCAAGAGAGAATGGATACCTTCCAACCCGAGAGCTTCATCTCCAACTTTTCTATGATGGGTAGCCAGTCAGACACCCGCAATCTACCATTGGTTAGAGGAAGTCCCAAGTAGTGTAACGGGGGACTCCCACGTTCTATCCCCAATTCCATACAACAAATACCAGTCTCAATGTCAGGAAGATTAAAAGGTATAACTGTTGATTTATGTGTGTTAAGTTCAAGTCCTTAAAGCTCTCCAAAGATATCCACAGCTGCAAACATACTTGCTACCTCTTGGTTGCCCATTCAATAAATAAGATGGTAACATCTGCATACTGAAGTAGAGGGATGGAAATATCCCCGCAACTATACCCAAAAGTGGTACCCTGTTGAACTACGCTTGAGACCATACAGGAAAAAACATTCGTTGCGATGACGAAGAGTAGAGGTGCTAGTGGGAAGCCTTGGCGTACTCTTCTTTGCGGCTGAAAGAAGCCACCTTATGGTCTTCCATTAACAATCACATAGTAAGACGTCATTGTGGCAAATCTCTTAATTCTGGAAATCCACATAGCCGTGAAACCTCTTTTTGCAAGAGCAGACCATAGGAACCGCCATCCAATAGTATCATATGCTTTTGAAGAGTCAAAATTGTTAAGATACTTATGTTATGTTGTCTTTATCTATATTGTTTATTTCTCTTGTCCTGTTTATGTAATTTACCCTTTGAGCTTTTCTCCTATACAAGAGAGCTCTAGGATTAGACAAATTATAACTTTTTCTTTTCCCTCAACATGGTATTAAAGCGACGATCCTAGACCGGAGCCTGTGACCTAACCCAAGCCCCTCCCCACCAAACCCTTGCTCCATGCGGGCCACTGCCCTCCATCAACACGGTTGTTGCCTTCCTACACGCGGTTGCCGCCCCCAGGCATCGACGCGCCCTCTCCCTTCTCGCAGCGTGGGCTGCTCCTCGCGTGCCTCCTCTCGACGTGTGGGCTACTGCTAGCGTCTCTAGTGCGTGCCCTCACAGTTCGTCGTCAAGTCTAGGGTGCTCTCGCCGCCGCCACCGCGTGAAGAGGGAACCCTCTCGGGTTGCAGGCCGCCATCCATGTCCTCTCGACCTGTCATTTCGGTCTTGGTCTATGTCCTCTTTTGGACCTCTAGGGTGCTAAGGGTCGTCTATAAATACCCTAGCTAACCAAAGGAGGCTTTAAAGAATGGAAGAGGTTGTGGTATGAGTCTACACCCAAAACCATCTTCATGTATGCTGGTGTAGACACCGGTAGTTCTTGTTGTTGACCCAGTCTAGGAGATAGTTGTCATCATGTCCGACAACAAAGCAGAAGTCCCATCCCTGGGTGCCTTCAAAGGTCCTACACCCATCGTCAAAATGGATGGAACTAATTACGAATTGTGGGCCACGCAGTTCATGAGTTTGATGCAATGCAATGGCAAGAAGCATATCCTCACGACAAAGGAGCCACGTGACAAGACTGGGACAAATACCTCCTGGGAGGCGGATGATACATATGCTCGCGTGTGACTGTCCGGGATTGTATCCATGGAGATAGCCAATGACATTCTGAGTCAGCCTACTGCAAAGGCTATGTGGGACATTCTTGGCGCTACATACTCTCCGACGAAGAATGAGTCGAAGATATTCCAGCTCCAGCACAATATCTTCACAATCTAAGCAGAATGGTCAGCCCCTTCATACCCTCTATACTTCTTTGAGGGTATGTTCGAGAAGTTACATGGCTACATTCCTTTGACTGCTACTCCAGAGCAGCTCAAGGCATACAAAGACTCTGTGATGACTGGAGTCTTTCTAGCAGCTCTTGATCCTGAATATGATGCAGCTCGTGCTCAGATCCCCACTGATGCTACCATACCTCCAATGGAGGAGGCATATCGCAGATTGAGTAGATTGCCTATATCATCTGGTAGCACTTTACAGTCTCAGACATCTTCAGCTATGGCAGTATCACGTGGTAGAGGAAGCCATGCACCATATCGTGGTAGGGGAAGCTCCAGCCGAGGCAGAGGAGGGGGTGGTCGATCCCGTTAGCAGTACACCTATTGTCACAGGTCTGGCCACTCAGAGGAAACCTGCTATTCTAAGCATGGGTTCCTGCTTCAGCCCGGGATGCAGAGCAGACAAAACAGGTTGGGAGTTCATCACCTGCATCTGATCAGAGATTTGACGAGCTTGTGGCATGACTAAGAGAGATCATGCCCGTTACTTCTGGGTCGTCCAGCTTGCCTTCAGGATCCTCAGAGGTAGATGCCTCAGCATCAGCATCCACGTCAGGTATAGAATATGCCTTTACTAGTTGTTATAGGGCAGACTTGTCCGAATGGATCATGGAAGGTGCCTCTCATCATCTTTGTGGTGACAGAGGCCAGTTTAGTTTGTTTCGTCCGACTCAGTTTGGACGGTCTGTTGTGATAGCAGTTGGGACACACAAGTGCCTCTCATCATCTTTGTGGTGACAGAGGCTAATTTAGCGTGTTTCGTCCGACTTAGTCTGGACGGTCTGTTGTGATAGCAGATGGGACACACTCCCCCATTACTGGTCAGGGGGAGGTGCAGTTGAATTCCGCGCTGAGGCTTCAGAATGTCCTTTATGCTCCTGAATTTTCTATGAACTTATTATCAATTAGTCAAATCGCCAAAGACTTACATTGTTGTGCCATATTTGATCCATCTGCTCTTATGTTTCAGGACATACTGACGGGCAGGGTGATTGGAACTGGCCGTGAGCAAGGGGGGTCTCTACCTATTAGTGCAGTCTCCATATGCTGGTGCCTCTTCTCTTCGCAATGGATCTGTTTCTCCATATATGTGGCATCTTCGATTTGGTCATCTTCCTCTGCAAAAGCTGAGTCACATTCTTCCACAGATTTCTCCTCGCTCTACGTTTCAGTGCGAGGCCGGCTAGTTTGGGAAGCATCATCGGTCCACGTTCCGTAGTCGTTAGGGTAGAAGTAGTCAGAGCCTGTTTGAGTTGCTCCATTTTGATATTCGGGGTCCCAGTCGTGTCCTACATCATCAGGGACACAGGTTCTATCTTGTTGTTGTTGATGAGTTTTCGAGATTGTCTTAGGGCTCGTTTGGTTAGAGGGTTGGGCAGGGTTGGCTTGGCCCAACCCGGGTTGGCCCTCCAACCAAACAGGGTTCTCCTCCTCACAGTTTACTATTCACAGGGGTACCCCTGCCCAACCCAACCCTGTCCAACCCTGCAACCAAACGAGCCCTTAGGTGTTTCTTCTTAAGAATAAGTCTGATCCAGGTCCTGTTATTCAGTACTTTATTAATGAAATAATGAATATTTTATCTGCAAAAGTCAAGTTTATTCGCTCTGATAATGCATTAGAGTTTTGCAGTACACAACTTTCTCAATTCCTTAGGTCTCTTGGAATTGTGCATCAGACATATTGTGCAAATACTTCCCAACAGAATGGGGTGGCAGACGAAAACACCGCCACTTGTTAGACATTATCCGAACTCTTCTATTCAGAGTCGTGCTTCTCATTCATATTGGGGAGATGTGGTTCTAACTACTTGTTATCTGGTAAATCGTATGGCCTCTTCGATGTTGGGAGAGAAGATTCTGTTCTTGATTGTGTTTCCCGAGACGGATCTTTTCTCGCTAACACCTCGTGTTTTTGGTTCTGTAGCATTTGTTCAACAAACGTCTCCTGGTCTTGACAAACTCTCTCCTAGAGTTGTCAAATGTGTGTTTGTTGGGTATTCCAAGACCCAAAAAGGATATCGTTGCTTTGACCCTGTTCGACGAAGATACTATGTTAGTGCTGATGTCACCTTTTCAGAGTCCATTATGTATTTTCCCCCCACAGGTGACATGCTTACTCAATAAGAGGATGGAGGAGAAGTCTATATGCCTCCTCCTCCATCATTACCAAATTCTACTCCACCACCGCTGACATCACCTCCACCACCACCTCCACCACCATTTCATATTTTCTTTCCGCAGGTTTACCAGCAATGGCCACATGCTCATGTGCCTCCTCCATCATCCAGCATGCCCAAGCTATGTACTGAGCATTTGAGTTTTTCTGATGGCACTGGTGATTTGCATGTACAAACTGTGGTACAGAGTGTGGATACTATCTCTACTACACATGTTGAGGATCTGGATATGTCTATTACACTTCGGCGGCAGAAACGAGCATGCACTATGCATCCTATTGGTTCTCATGTTTCCTTGGAGCATCTTTCCAAGGATCTTCAGCAATTTGTTGTGGGTTTGTCTGCTGTGGAGATACCACGGTCATATCAAGAGGCGCTACAAAGCAGTCAGTGGTGTCTGGCTATGGAGGAGGAGATGGCAGCTTTACAGTCACGAGGTACGTGGAGTGTGGTCCGTGCTTCACCAGGTGCGTTTGTCGTTGGAAGCAAGTGGGTATTTACTGTGAAGCATCGGGCTGACGGTACAGTAGACAGATACAAGGCCAGACTGGTTGCTCGTGGGTTCACCCAGACCTATGGGGTGGATTATCAAGACACCTTTTCTCCTGTTGCGCGTCACTCTACCCTGCAGATTCTTATTGTTGTTGTTGTGCTACGTGATTGTCCACTTTTCCAATTAGATGTCAAGAATGCTTTCTTGTATGGAGATCTGTCGGAAGATGTTTACATGCAGTAGCCACCTGGGTTTGCTGCTGATGGGGAGTCCAGTATGGTGTGTCGTCTTCATAAGGCTATATATGGCCTTAAGCAGAGTTCGAGGGCTTGGTTTCAGAAGCTCTCAGAATTGATTGAACAGAAGGGGTTTGTCAGATCTACTGCAGATCATACTCTCTTTGTTAAGAAAAACCATAGAGGTATTGTAGTTGTTTTAGTTTATATTCATGACATTGTTATCATTGGCAGCAATGAACAGGGCATTCAAGCATATAAGGATTTCCTTGGACAATAGTTTGTTACCAAGAACCTTGGCATGCTTCGTTACTTCCTTGGCTTGGAGTTTGCACGAAATCAGCAGGGTATGGTTATGACGCAAAGGAAGTATGTTACTAATCTTCTATCTGAGATAGGTATGACAGGATGTAGACCAGCTACTACCCTGATGGATCCTAATGCGAAGCTTTATGATGATGACTCTGAGGAGGTGGACAAGAGACAGTACATAGAGCTGGTAGGGAAATTATTATATGTTACTATTACCAGGCCTGATATATCTTTCTTTGTGAGCAGAGTGAGTCAATTCATGGAGCAACCCAGGCAGGCGCACATGGATGCAGTGTGCATGATCATGAGATATCTGAAGTCATCTCCAGGTGCAACTCTTCTTTTTAGAAGAGATACGTCTCTCACAGTTACTGGGTAGTGGGTATGCAAACGCAGATTATGCCAGGAAGTCCACTTCGGGCTTCATTGTGTTTGTTGGTAGCGCATTGGTCTCATGGAAGAGTAAGAAACAAATTGTTGTTGCTCGATCTAGTGTTGAATCAGAATATAGGGACATGGCCCAAGGGAGTACAGAAATGATGTGGGTCAAGTCCGTCCTGACCGATCTAACGATTGAGGTGCCTCTTCCTATGCATCTCAAATGCAACAATCAAGCGGCCTTTTTCATAGCTAATAATCCAGCATTTCACGAGAGGACAAAGCACATTGAAGTGGATTGTCACTACACTCGTGATTTGATCCAAAAGGGGCTTATTTCAATGTCTTATGTTGCGTCAGGAGATCAAATTGTAGACATGTTTACCAAAGCTCTTGCGAGAGGTCCTTTTCATCCCTGGTGTTCCAAGCAGAGCATGATATATATACATATATATATATGCTCCATCTTGAGGGGGGGTGTTAAGATACATATGTTATGTCGTCTTTATCTATATTGTTTATTTCTCTTGTCATGTTTATGTAATTTGCCCTTTGAGCTTTTCTCCCATATAAGAGAGCTCTAGGGTTAGATGGAATATAACTTTTTTCTTCCATCAACAAACATTGAGGCATATTCCTGAATTATGTATCTGGAAAACTTAATTCCTCCAATAAGCCAACATTTTTCTCTCGATACTACAGAAGTATCGCATAAAATATATGCGCTATAAGGTAACGCATAAAATCTAGGTGCTTCCGGAAGGCGCATGGAATCTATGTTTTATATATACCAAAAGCGTAGAGAATCTTTGCGCTATGCTCTGCTACTCAAAAAAAACTACTACACTAAAGGTGTGGGTGTGACAAATTGTCTCCAAAACGTACTCGGGGACCTCGTCCATATGTGGTGATGGTACCTGATCCATCTCCTATTTTCTCCCTACTCTTTGACGTCGTGCGCAAATTCTTGATGCACTCATCGACGTCCTCATCCATGACCCTCTTGTTGTGTGTGTGCCCTAGCCCGACCTCTTCCTCTCCCACATTCTCTTCCTCTTCCTTGGATATGCTCCTGTTGCACATACTCCTCATTCAAGAGCATGGTATCTGCAAATTGGATGCCTAATGAACGCCTTTTTTTTTGGAGCAGCAGAGCATAGCATAGAGATTCTCTGCTCTTTTGGTAAACAAAATGCAAAGATTTCATGCGCCTTCGAAAGCACCTAGATTGTATGTGTTACCTTATAGCGCAAAGATTCTATGCGAAATTTCTGCAATGTTGATATAAAAAATGTGACGGCTTATTGGAGGAATTAAGTTTTCCAGATACATTACTCAGGAATATGCCTCAGTCAACTTTCCACGAAAGGGTGTGAGAGCCATAGCTAGGTTGCCTCCAATATGTCTTCACGGGATGAAAACAGATTGCATCGATGAAATGATAGTTCCAAGAATTGTCTCAAATCTGTTTGCTAGGATCTTTGCTAGTATGGATAGATTGCATTAGACAACGTAATCAGATTCAAGTCCTCAACTCTTTTCGAATCATCTTTCTTCTGAAGCAAGAACAACAACACTTGTTAAGCATGTCAAAGCCATCGTTACTCACTGTGAATTCATTAAGCAAAGCCATCACATTGGGCAACACTACATCCCAGAACTCCCTATAAAAACACACCAAGAATCCATTAGGACCAGGCACTCCATCTACATTCAAATTACACATTGTTGCTTTCACCTCTAAGGGGGAGAAAGTTTGGGTTAGCATGTTGGCGTGCTCCATACACGAGATTGGACAATCACTCACCAGCCAACTCCACCAGCAACTATGCGGTCTACGAGAGAGACCATGGAAAGACAAGACCAACTCCCTGCCAATAGCCCCGCCACCATCGATCCATCTACCATCTACGATTATTGGCTGCCAATGGTTAAATTAGTGTCTTCCACTAGCCATCCTATGAAATAACTTAGAATTAGCATCAGCTTCCTTTAGCCACTTCATTCTTGACCTTTGTTTTCACTCTACCACTGCTTTCTTAACATCCTCCACAATGACCCTCAATGACTCTGATCTCAACTTCATTTCATCCTCCTCCATGTCCCTTGCATCCTCCTCTCTGCCAAGTCTCAAGACCTCAGCCTCCGCATTTGACCGATGAAGCCTATATGACTTTCTGATATCTTTTTTGAGTAGGCACATTTTTTTCCGTTGTGAGTTCAATTTTGGATCAACCTAACCGCCATCCATACTGAAGTCCCATGTGTAGTCCAGTGACCATATCTCTGAACCCTCCTCCAAAAGCTAGGTTCTCTCAAATCTGAAGAATGAGCGGGGTAGAACCCCCTTGCCCGAATCCCAGATTAGAGGTATATGATCCACTCTAGACTGCAATCGAGAGGAGACAGATGATAGGGGGTATGCTTCCATCAATTCCTTCGATCCGAGGAAACAATTCTCGAGCGAGAACCAGTATTTCTCAATGTGTACAGGGTATCATAGGAACCTAGAACTTCCAATTGCAGCTCCCCAGTTAATTCCACAAAATCTTCTAAACTGTTATCATGTCTAACCCAGCTTCTAGGACAGTTTGATTAAAAAAGAGTGACATCGCAGTGTCTCCCCCAATAAGCCACAACATATCCGGATGCAGCTCCATCGTTTCTTGAAATTTTACCCATAGGTTCTCCCCGAGCGAGGTGTTTGTGGGACCATAAGCGCAAGAAAACAATATGTTGGCACCATTTCTAGTATCCTGGAGCAGGATTAAGATGATATAAGTTCTTTTAACCTCCGTCAAATGATTGAAAAAGTGCCTCTTCCAAGCAATGATCAGGCCGCATGCACTCCCCACAGCCTCCATTGCTCTGTTGTCCACAATACTAGTAAGACCCAGCGAACCCCACAATTGGACAAACCACTCTCTGAGTTTCGATTCTTGGAGCATAAAAACATTAACACACCATCCATTGATTAGAGATCCCATTGATTTTCTTTTCTATGGATCCCCAAGGCCCCTCACATTCCATGTAAGGATCTTCATTTAGAGATATTATTCACACCCAGCATAGGGGCCACCCATGAAAGTGATGCTTCTCTGCATCACCTGCTTTGACTCAAGATATTCCATAGAAAATTGTTGCACACAGCTTGTCCTGCTGGCCTTATTCCCATCTCTGATCTTCTCACCCTATGTTTTTCTCTTCCCCTTTCTATAGCACTTCCCCTTTTTCTAATGTAGGTTATCCTCCGACACAAAGCCCGATGAAGAAGATGGTTGGGTCAGGTTCTCGGTAAGCTGAGTCGAACTCGGGGAAGCTCTAGTAAGCACAAGCCTTGTTGCAAGGTGACAGTTGGAGGCTCCTGCAAACTTGAAGGTGCAGTAGCACCTTTTCCTTCCTCCACGGGCAACACGATGGGGTCTCTGGATACCGCGAGCTCCTTGCCCAAAACATGTCTCCCATTCAGATCCACTTTAGATGGGATTGAACCTGACTGGAGTGAAGCGCTACAAAAAGGTAAAGTTCGGACCTTACCAAGATCCGACAAATGACCCCCAACTTCATTAAACAAAGGAGCTCCGAGATGGTCCATCCATGTCGGATCCTCTGAGATTTAGTTGGTGCCACTTAAAAATTCATGACAAAGTAAAAGAGAGCCCTAAACTCCAGCTCAATACCTCTGGAAGAAGAAGGATTGGCCACCGTAATTGTCATTGATCAACGATAATGGAAGAGCATGTTCTTTGAATTTCAAAACACGTAAGTTTCACCCTGAATCTCTCCTTAATTGTAATTGATGACCGGTTGTCGAGCTTCGCCAATGAGGCATTTGTCAGAGAGGCAGGATAGGGCCATCGACACCAAGATGACCAAATTAGTCAACCTCGTTGTCTCTTTCTACTGGTGGTAGAGGTGGTAGAATAACCATCGCCAGGCACCGGAAAATTAATCAGCAAAGCCTCAAAATACATGCAAATTTTGATGGGGTCGCTTTGGTTCCAAGGAAAGAATGTGGAGTTACATCGTTATCTGTTTTCGACCGTCGACCGTTGGAAAGGACCTCCAAAACATGCCCCCATTCACAAAGAATTGGTTGGAGGCCTAAAACCGTTCTTGAAAGGAATGGCACATCAATTACACACAATACCATCTTCACGGAGGTCTGTTGCTCAACATCAATGAATCACGATGACCTCCAAAGGACATTCTCCTTCGATCCACCAAGTGAGAGTACGAACCTCGACTCCATCAGGGCGAGCCCTCTCGCACAAAGAACCCTCATCCAGCGGCAACACATCACCCTTGAATAAAGGTCCCAAGGAAGAGGCCACATTTGCGGTCAAACCAACTGCATCCCCTGCTTCACCTTGGAATAGCCCCTAAGAAGAGGTCTAATGTTGTCGCACGAGCAATTCTCCTCGCCAGCGCTTTAGCAAAAGTTTTTCCTCCCTGAACAATCGTCGGAGGGGATGTTGAACTTTATCCTTCAAAGGCCTAAAGATGGGGACATGCGAGCTACCAGTAGACCTTCCATTGACAGTAAGAGTATCGAAAAGCTTGAAAGGACAGGAGGCCAGTCGATGACCTGAACTTCCACAGCTGAAGCAACAAGGGAAACAGAGCATCCAGAAGTACGATGGCCTCACTTGTTGCACCAAAAGCATCAGGGATGCGGTTTACAATGAGTGGCCACCTCCTACCCCTCTCCTTCTCCCTCAACTCTCTGCTCTTATCAACCCTCTCCCTCTCCCTCCACACCTTCCTCTCACTGGTAGAAACATGCTCTCGTGCACTCCAACGAGAGTGAGAGCTCTCATCCCCCCTCTCCCTTCCTCCCTCGCACCCCCCTCCTCCCTCTCGTTGCCTTCTCTTTCCTAGTCTCTCTCACTCTCGCTCTCTCATACTTCACCCTGTAATGGCAGATTCTTGTTCGTCTGAATTTGTTTAGTTATCTTCTCAAACTCAGAGAAGTCTAAGTCCTTAGAAGAAATGAACAAAATCCAAAAGAAACATGAGTAGCATCTATTATGACAAAACAATAGTGACAACCACTTAAACTTTCGAATTTTGTATGTCCAAACAAATCTAGATGTAAAAGTTCTAAAGGTCTGGCAAAGCTAATGTATTGTTTAGATTTCAAGGTTTTTTTATGAAGTTTTCTAGCTCACATGATGAATACATATCTACCTTCTTGCAGGATAGCTTATATAAGTCCTTAACTAAGTCAAAAGTTTACTAATTCTGTCGATAAATTTCATGTGAATGTGACCTAATCTTTCATTCCAAAGTAAAGGTTATTATGTGCTGTCAAAAGGCATTCTAACTATGAACACTCATCGAATCTAAGTATGTAGATACTTTTGTGCCTATCTCCCTCAAGCAAAAGATCTAGTATGTCTTCCTTAACAACTTCAAAACCACACTTAGATAACACTACTTTAAAATCTTTATCGCGGATCTGAAAAAACACTCAACAAGATGTGCTTCAGACCTTCAATGAGGTTGACACGATTGATAGAAGTTGTATGATCCATAGCTACGCGGCCTATGCCTATAATCATACCTTTGTAGTTGTTACTGTTAGAAAATAGGAATGCGGAAGCAAAATCAGAGAATAAAGAAATAAAATTTGAATAACACCGAGATTTTACGTGGAACCCTACTCCCTAAGGAGCGGGATGCAACCACGGGAGAACGCCTTAAAAGGTTGGCTTGTTCATTGAACTTTCTCAATGGATACAGGTGGTCTGGGGCTCCTTATATAGCCTCCACAGAGCCTCCAAGTCCCACCACTAGTAGATGTGGGACTAAACACATGGATGGGGTAAATGGATCCTGGAGGTATTCATTTACCCATCTACAACATAAGAGGCGCACAACCAAATACTCCAACACTCTCCCTCAAGCTGGAGCATGTAATACTCAGCTTGGACAAACAGAAAGAAACTCAAGTCACAATACATGACACTACAGACAATATCAACTCAACACGCACAACTGTCGGTTGTTGTCGAAGACGTTGCTTCTCATGTCATGCAAGTGAGGAGGACGAATGGGCTAGAGTGTGAGTCAAACTGAATCTCCTCGTCGGAGAGCATGTGCTCTGAACTGTGCCTATTAGAGTCACTGCAACTGAAGATGAGTCTCCACCTGGAGAACTCCGGCCCGCCACAACATGTGGACAATTGCTCCATCTCA